>CM021106.1:181700734-181786097 GCA_007115665.2 Sequoiadendron giganteum
TGGATTACCATGCACAGAATATAAGTGGAGATGACATTCTTTGAATGCCTACGAATGATTATGCATTTAGGTACATGGAGGAAAAATGGCCACACTTTAAAGAAGAACCTCGTAATCTCAGGCTTTCATTGGCAGCGAACGGTGTCAATCCATTTGGAGAGCTGAGATCTATTTACTCGGTGTGGCCTATTTTTGTTATCAACAATAACATTCCTCCATGGATGTCAATAAAGAGGGATCACATAATGTTGGCAATGATTTTTCCAGGTATTTGTTTACATCAATTTTATTTAACGTAGTAGCATCTCATTTGTCTTATTTGTTGCATAATGACTTATATTTTTTTCATTTAATAGTCATGTACATTAATTTATATATATTGTAGTAAAATGGTTATAATAATTATGTAATGTTTATGTTCATTCAACTAGGTAAGTACCAAGTTAAAGATATGAATGTATATATCAAGCCTCTTATCAATGAGTTACTAAAGTTATGGAATGGTGTCACTATGTATGACATCTCTAGACCAATAGGACAAAGATAATTTCAATTCCATGCAATGCTTGTATAAAAAAATTCATGATGCCCCAGGGCTAACACATTTTTTTGGTATGTTATAACATTCGACTGCACTTTAACGATATTTAATTTTATGAAGTAGATATCATGCATGTTTTTTAAATAATCTATTCATTATGTATAATTATAAAAATTGACATATTTAATCCATTTATATATGATCTTGCAAGTCTTCAAAGAAAAAGGGAAAATTTGCATGTCCAGTTTGTGGTCCAAAGATGAAATATCGTCGTTCAAAAAGTTTAGGAAAGTAGGTGTTTGATGAGTATAGGCACTTCCTCCACATAAATCATAAGTATCGAACTACCAAAAAACATCTTTTCAATGGGAAAGAAGAGACTACATCAAAACCACAAAGAATGACACCTCGCCTATGGAAGTTGGAATATAATAGAATTAATCGTCAAGGTTATACATTGCATCAAATTTTTTATCCATCTTATATGATATGTTTGGAATTTATATTTTTATATTGTTTTGTTTACTCATGATGTAATTGACAATGATTGTCATTGTTAATTTGTTTAACTTATTTGCTTCATGAAAGTCTTCAAGGAATTAATGGTCGGCTTCCACAAGGACTGAAAATTTATCCCAGACAATTTAGTAGGTTGCCCTACTATGAGTGTGCTACAAATTGTGCATTTTTTTGATACAATGCATATCAAAAATAATATAATAGAAACGTTATGGAAAATATTGGATGGAGGGCATGACAAAGAAAAATTTATCAAATTTTGTAGTGACATTTAGAAAGCCAATCATGCAATGAAAAATGTCATTCAATTAAATAGCAATGGAGACCAAATTAATATAAGCACCCTTCCTTGGTTATTAATGGAGAAGCAAAGCAATGCTATAAAAGAAGTTATACAAAAAAATTGATTTCCCATAGGATTTTCTATGAACATAAACAATAACATAACATAGAAAGGTGAATTTGGGTTAGAGATGAAAACGCATGATTGGCATACCTTCATTAAGGTAATTATTCTAGTATATTTATATAATTTGTATATTGCATGTACTTTTCAGTGTATTATGTTTACTAGTTTTGGAAAAATAATGAAAAGATCATTTTATAATTGTTGCAGTACGTTCTACCTCTATCTCTCCTAGACAACTTCAACAACAATTTCAAGCAAGTTATATATGATCTTGGAAAATACATGAGGTAAGTAGCGATATTTTCTCAATTCATTATATAGATCTTATATTTTCCATTTGTTTTACTTTTTATGTAATATATTGTATATTTTTGTTAAATCTCGTTAATATATTTGTGCCTTGAATCACTTGTAGATGGCTATCATCTAAAGAAATCCATAAAGAATATATAAATTATTGGAGGAGAAAAATTCCCCATCTAATGTGTGAAATGCAAAAGTGTCTACCTTCGACATTTTTCAATGCACAAGAACACTACCTCATACACCAATTTGAGGAGATTGAATTGTGTGGACCTATAAACAAAAGCTCAATGTGGATGGTTGAGAGGAAATTGAAAATTTTGAAGGCTTTGGTTAGAAAAAGAGCACATCATGAAGGTTCTATGGTGGAGGGATATATGGTATACCAAACCATGGTGTACAATACTGAATATCTTCCTAATTTTGCAGCAAAGATCCATCTAGATCACATTTAGGATCCCAACTCCATTAACAAATTCGAAGGGGAGTACCTGATGGGGAAAGGTAGATTGAAAAAAGTGAGAGGTAATTATAATATGTTCATGGAGATTGATTAGAATACATTTTACATTGTCTTCAATTTCTTGAAAAGAAACAAAAGAGAACTAGTCCAAATGAAAGAGTCTTCCACACACAAATAGAAAAGTACTGGTATTGTATTACTCTAGAAAATAAGTCTTTCAATGCTCAAAAGTATTAAAATCTTAAAAAGTGTTGATGATAAAATATTACAATTCAAATTTCATATATATAAGAAGAAGACCCAACAAAGGTGTCTCTTCAGATTGTCTTTTGGCAAATAATTAAACTATTAATCTTAATTAAACTTATAAAACAATTTAATCTTCTCCTAACATTCACTTAGCCACTGAGAGATGTTTTTTATACTTCTCCAAGGTATGGGTATGTGCATCATGCCCTACATTTCGGGATTCATATTCATTTTTTATCATCAATTCCATATGTTTTCATGCTCCATCCAACAATAGCCCTTCTTCTTTGACTATATCCAATGCTTCCTAAAGTATCCTATTGCATTCATCCATCTTGTTAGCTCTCAAAAACGTAGGTTAAATACCTCAAGAGGTTGCCAAACTCTTGGTACATTTCAGGGTAACATACAAGGTCGAATGGCTTACTACTTCTTCTCTTTAGGTGCTACTAGACCTAGGTGGGTACACCTATATGAATGAGGCAGACTTGATTTGTGTTTATTCCCTAAAACAATTTATCCACAATGGCAAGTGGGAGTGGATAAATGAATTCTTATTTTGGTATAGATTGTATAAGTAATATCAGGGCTAATCTTAATATGTCCAGTTAACATATGTAAAATCTAATATGTTGAGTTAACAAATGTAAAAGATAAAATGAATGAAACTAAAATTATGGAATGTGAGGGACCAGTTCTCTATTGGGTATATGGATTCAAATAGAAATAAGAGTTAAGTGACTTATAAATGGCAATAATTATAACTATTTGGCACTTTTATGTTTATAACTTGTATAAATAGGCAAGGGTGTAATTATCAGATTCTTCTTTAATAATTTCAAGTTGTTGTGAATAATCAAGAGGATTTTAATCTTTACTTGAAAGATCCAATTAAATATGCCACATAGATACAACAAATGTGCACTAATAAATTGAAAATATGCTTGATATATCACATTAAACAACAGAGTAATATTAACTATGGAGACAATTTGGTAATATCTTGAATTAACTTAAGAAACAATTGATACCAACATAGAGCCACTGAATCAGATATTTTCCATTAACTTCATCAAAAAATTTACACATGTATCTTTTTCCTTTATGATGTAAACATTGTATCAATCCCTATTCTACTACTTCTTCTATCTACTCCTATCTTAATATTTTTTTCTTGGTCCTAATCTCTCTTATTTATAGGAGAGGCAACAAGCTTCAGACCAAAAGACATGAATTTTGATAACAAAACTTAATTAACATGTAAAATATAACTGAAACAATTAACAACTAACACATGACAATTTTGTTAATCTCCGAGTAAAAGCCCGAGTCACCAAAGACCTATGTAAAGATTTTACTTTATGATAATCATCATTGATAGTGATTAATCTTCATCTGAACCGAGGTATTTCTCCTGCCACTTTCTTATGGTTAAATCATTCAGCCACTTGTATTCCTATGCAGCAGTGAATTTTGACAAGTGGCTTTTCCATCTGCTATCGAGCAAGTTTCTGGCATCTACAATGAACTTTGTATAACCATTATCTAATGCAATAATTCCATCAAGCAGAGCATGAAATTTTTCCAGATTGATATTACCATCACCCTATATATGTGTAAAATATTTTGGAACCATTTGATAAAATTCATTTCTCCATTCATCCACATCCTTGAGTTGAGCATCACCTTTAACGATCAGAGGGCTAAAATTGTGTTTTATTGAATCAAATGAATTGCTTCTATTTTCTACCTTCTTCTTCATATCAATCAAATACTTATGCTCATCAATGATTCTTTTTACCACTTATTGAGTAGGTTTAATCCTTTGGGGTGCATCAGGATCTCTTTGTGTGGCTTTACACAAAGTGGTTAAGATATGGTAAGTAGGCTGCCATCTTTTCTAAAATTCCTCTAAGATAGGAGAATTAGTATTTATCTGTTCCAGAGCTTTTACCAAATGACTGAAGCCCTCATGAACTCCACTTATTTTCTCTTTTAAAACTTCAACTCTGTGTTTTAGTATCTCCTCCAAGGTACTCAATATGTGTCATTTGATATCATCCATATTATGATTCTTTAGTTTCTCAAACTCTTCTTTCAATTGTTGAATCTGTGGATCTACAATTGAAGTGGGTGGATGATTTACAACCATTTCATTCCCCTTTACATATGTAGCTTCTTGCAATTGTTGTTTCAATCTGAAATTTTCAATGAATAAATTTTTTATCTCCTCATTTGATAGTTTGAGTCTTTTCTCATACTCTATCATCTTCTTTTCCATGTTTTCTACTACATCTATTGTAAACATTGTTGAATGCATTGTCATGGTTGTTGCTTCTATGGGAGTAGTGTCCTTCATAGTTTTACCTAGAGAAGACCCTCTCATTTCCTGCACCGCATCTAGAAGCCTAGGCTTCCTTGTGCTTTTTTTTTTGTCCATAGGGCAAGGTTCTGGGTGGTTGGATTATATCCTGTCCTTGATACTCCTTTCGAATCAAATTCTGCAACCAATTTGGGATCATCTTGAGCTCTGATTTGATCCAACAGAAACACTTTGGAGAGCTCCATTCTTGGTATGATTAGCATGTTACTTTTCAACACTAACTCCCTTGCTTCTTTAGGAGTAATATTGACATTACCAATATTTAACTTTGTCATTGTTTGTGCCTACACTTCTACATGTTTTGAATCATCAGCTCCAATGAGGTTAATATTCAATCTGTCATCAAATTATTTCACCTTCATTTTTATCCAAAAATCTTTGAACTCCCTAGTATGGATAAAGTCATCATCCTCCATGAATCTCAGGGAAGCAATAATTCTTTCATCATCCTGCATTTGATCAATATCCTCCTTCGATATTCTCATCTTGGGATCATGAGGCTCAAGGAGTTTCTATTTCTCTACAACCTCTTTCATCTTATCCAAAGTTAAGATTTCCTCTTGTTCTTCATCACTTGACTCATAGTCCACTGGTGACCCAATCGTATGTTTCTTGGCAAAAGGCTCATCTATTTGAGATGAAGGAGATGGATGAATTGGTGATGAAGGTGGTGTATGTGATGTAGAGGTTGTGGATGTTGGTGGTTGGGGTGTAGGAAGTGGGGTTGATTTCATTTCTTGAGCCTTTTTAGATAATTCATCAAATTTAATAGGGACTAATTGCATTATTTTCAACAAATTTGGCTCCTCATGAAAAAACCCCTTGAACTTCTTATCTTTTCCTCTCTATTAATCCTCCCATCTCATCATCATTAACCATATTTTCCTTCTTTCAAACACATCTACAAAATAGACCAGGTTTCTTATTACATCCTCTTCTAGATCAAATTCATGTTTTATTGCCCTCTTTGTGAGTAGGGTTCTTTTGATATTGTTGATGTGGCCTTCTAGATCACATATTCTCTCTTTCCTTGGTCCGAGAGAAAAATTAGCTTGTATAAATCTCTGCAATTCCTCCAACATATATGATCCAATTGAAAATTATTCAAATACCGTCAAATTGGGTAGAAATGTGCCTTTTTCTAATTTTTCATCAAATCATGCTCCATCTACAACATTTTCCACATAAATTCTAAAAACAATACTCTGCTAGGCACAAATTTTGGTAAAATATGAGGGGCTTGATCACAACCATATACCCTGATGATGGTGTGTTATGGCATCAAAAACCAATCAGCATAATTATGTGTAAAACCTTGATCTGGTTTGTATTTTAGGGGTCTCATGAAATCCATTAGGGATTGTGGTAATCTTGTTGTAGGAAAACCAAGCTGAGCAATTAGTCTGATGACAAAACCATCCCTAAATACAACATAATCACTTTCATTGCATTTACTATCCCAAATATAACACCAATTTTTTACTGGGAGCATAACTCCATTCTCATATGTTATCAATTTCATCCTCTTTGTCCATTTTGATTCATTTTGAGATAGAATCAAATGGCATGATAAGGAGTACTTTCTAAAAGTTATGGAGGCCTTGGCCTCCCTAACTTATAACAGACCTTCATGAATCTGTTCCTCAATGAATGAAGAAAAACCAAACTCCACATTTGATTTAGGATGTTGGATAATCATGGCCATTCTCATCAACCCTATCGACATATTCTCCTCTGTATCAACTCCAAGAATTTGACATAATGCATAGTAGGTATTTTTGAAATAGGTCTGAAAGTCAGACATTGGAAAGGGTTCAAATCTTGAAGAGAGAATGGACAAGACTCTATTTTTTTCACCCCTTTTCATGTGTAAGGGGAGTTCATCAATTCTATAGGTCCTTTTCAACCTTCTATATTCTTGCTCCAGCTTCCCCAAGTCAATTTTAGTGACAACCTTCCTGTTTAGGTCAAAACACCTAACTATAGCTTCCCTCAAGATATCTACTAGACATTGACCATTTGGAAGTTTGACCATTTATTATGGGGCATGATATCTATTGGCCAAGGCTCTGATTAGCTCGACATAAAAAAAAACATTAGGAACAACTAATTTGCCTATGTCAAAATTCCATGGGTTTGACACAGGAACCCTTTCATCTTTGTTCCTATAAAAATACCAATATAAATTCCACACAGAGTGTGGAATTATTGGGTCCCTACACCCCAGAGCTAAATCCTTAAATACTTTCTTAGAACCCTTATCTATTGAACCAGGTAATAGGTAAAGTAATGGCGACTGTAATGAAATTCTACTAGATTTTTCTTACTTTTTAGTTCCTGCCTCTGATTTCTTTGGCACCATTGTTTAAATTTCGGTGAATGATAAGTAGACTTACCCAGAATTTTTCTCTCTCTACAAAATTCTTCCACTGTTGTACTTTGAGCTCGCCCATATTCAGCTTCTGCTAGCACGAGTGCATGAATTTCATACTTCAATGTTGATTGATGTGACTAGCCTTCATTTAATGCTCCAACAGTAGATTACTGCACTACAGCATGGCATTTTTCATCCCCCCACCGTATAGCGGTTCCTCCTTATCTCTATTCTTATTTCACCACTCTATCGCAGGCTCCATTCCAACCCTCTATGGTATGGTGATGCATTATTACCTCTATTCTTAGCTTACCGCTCTATTGTGGGCTTCATTTCAACCCCTCATGGTATAGCGGTTCCCTCTATTATTATTAACCATGACCTTGCTCTACTGCAGGCAAGACATCAACCTTCTACAGTATAGCGGTATATAGTGTATTACTTCCTTTACCCACCGTGCTACCATGAGTTGCTTTATTGCAGGCTGCGGTAAGGCAGTAAAAGGAAATTTTGACCTTGTGGATGGTAAAAACATGGCTTTTAAGGAAAAAAAGTTGATTTCATATGAAAATGAAAATTCTAGTTCCAACACACGTAGGCCATTCCTGCAATGTTTTTATCAATGAAGCTTGCTAGTTGTTGTGCTGATATATTGTATTCTACCAATATAAACAATAAACTATGATCGAGGTGACATAGATATTGCTTGGATGATATTTTATATCTCTTCATTTTGAAATGTGTGAACAATGGGTCTTGGATACATATAGTTCAGAGGTTTCTTACGAAAGATAATAAGATCATTGGTAGTGGGATGTTAGGTTTTCAGGTACATCAATTATAAATTAAGGTTGTATACCATGGTAATTAACTAACTATACATCATTTGTGAATTTCATTTTTTTTTTATACAGTTGGTCGAGAGTGAGATGCAATACATTTGTACGTCGCAAACAACCTTGATTAGATGATGGCATGCATTGAACGATGTCAACAATTTGGTCGTGCATTAACATGGGACGGTGTGGCTTCATTGGTTAAAGAAACTCATCGTAATGGAGATTCCAATGTTACACCAAGGTAAATTGATTTAGCATATCGTTTAAGAGATAAGCATGTATGTATAAATATATTAATCACCCATATTATTTAATTATTTTCAATTATATTGATGTATATATATGTTGAGTTTTTTTTCTTTGCATACATTCGGCCAAGAATAAATATGTTTATCAACTGATGATGCAATAATTTTTACATGTTTGACATATTGTAGGTGAAACACCACAAGGCTATGTGGTGCAATGGCGTGAATTTTGAATCAAAACGTTGGATGACATGAAGAAAACTTGTGATTCTGGGATAACTATAGTTTTTCAGGTGACTAATGTTTCATCTAGAAGCGACATACATCCAGAAGTCTCAAAAAATTGATACTATGGGATTTTGGATGATATACTTCAGTGTGACTTTAAGTCCTTCAAATTATTTATGTTCGTCGTCTAATGGTATAGGCTATGATTGAATGAAAATGACCTTGAGAGAACTGTTATTGAACATGATAATGGATTTACCATGGTTAATACAAGGTCAATCAAGTGAGCTAGAAATTAGCCCTATGTTCTTCCAAGCCAATGTGAGCAAGTATTTTACTTAGAGGTTCCAGGTAAACCGGGTTGTTCATTTGTTGTTAGACATGATCCAAGAGGAAGGCCAATAAATTATAATGTGGTGGAAGAAGAAGATATCGAAGAACTAGAAGATGATGTAGATGATGATCAAGATCAATAGTTAGTTGATGATGTGCCTGGCGAAGATGTCGAAGAAGAGGAACTCAATCATGATGATGTAGGAGTTAATGTTCATGAAGATGACATCTGTGTGGATGATAACATTATTGAAACTGATATCAATGACGATGATTATGATATGACCAATCCTTACAATGTCAAATCTAGATTGGATGATACAGACAAAGAGTTGGATGAAGAAGAAGATCAATGACATTGAAATGTATGAGTTATGTGATTATATTATCTATTTGATATTGATTTCTTGATAGAATTATATTTGACTTATATGTTTACATAATTAATTCATGATGTTTTTAATTTTATGCCATTACATAATTAATTCATGATGTTACAACTATTGTAGCTCTCCTAGAAATTTCCATATGATCAAATCCCAATTACTCTACAACTATTTATGATTAGATATTATTTGATCATATCTTTGGTTATTTCATTCCCAAAAAATTAGCATTTCCTCATGTTGACCCCGCATAGTGACATGTGAATGGGGCCAACATTGAATTTTTTTCAATTTGTGCTTGTATGGAGTGAAACTTGACATGGTTAGTCTAGATGGATGTGTTGACGATATGGGAGGGTTTCGAGACTCAAACATGAGGTCATGCATGTTATGAAAGTGTATGGTAATCCTACTTATAGAAGAAGTTCACATGATAAGCTAACCAATGGCACTATATTGGAGGATAAACCCACCTATGGAATTAATTTAAGAGGCAAGGGATGCCTCTTAGTGGAATTTTGAATCTTGGATCAATCCATAGTGCTAAAATTAGTTCTAGTGTTCTTCCCTTGGTGTTATATTTATCTCTACAATTTCCCATACTTAACCATTTCATCATCCCTTTTCCCAAGCTATTTGTATCATAATATAAACTTGGTCCAATCTCACATTAGCCCCTTAGGTAATTATGCATTTCCTCCAAGTTGAATGGAAACTTTTGTACCAATGCATCTATTTTTTCCTACCCTAATGGATCAAGAATTGGAATCACCTTAACAATCTTCTTTATGTCATATCATATCATTGAAGTGCCTTTGGCATGCTTTAGATGTGTCAATATTAACTAGATTGAATATATTAATTTTAAAGTCTCTTAACACATTCCATGACAAGAAAATGACTCATTTCGATTAAGGAGTACTTTCCTAAACCATTCCTTCATATTCAACAATCCCTTCTCACACCCACATCATAATTCATATCCATGTTAGTTGTAATGAGTGTTTTAAACCAACAATCAATGAATCATAGGATAGAAGAAAACTCATTATGCACAAGGATAAGAATCAAAGAGACTGAAAGAATCAATTCACTAGATATGCTCCCCATTACTGTAATAGACCAATGTAAAAAAATAAGTCAACAAGAATAGGACCAAAAAACTAGGAAAATAAACCTTGTAGGCTACATTGATAAGACATTGATTGCAAGAATTTCTTCCATGATGTTTAAATGACAAAATATCAGATAGCTCAATCTTTAGTCAAGTATTATTTCAATCACTAATTCTTAGACATCCATCATGATTAAACATCACATATCATAAGCCTTTTTAACAATCACTAGGACTATAGATAATATTCAATCATGCCATAGGAAATAAATCATCAAAAATTATAAAGAAAGAGAAAAACAACTATATAAGCTCAGCAAACCACCATACAAAAATTATATTTTGTAGAAAATAAAATAAAATATATTTTGACATAGCATATATATAAACTATATATTTTGAATTTTGGCCCCGCACGTGCAAGAGTACAACATAGCATATTGCACCAAGCCCCTAACTAGAGAGTTGCACCGAGAACCACTGCATCCAACCCCTAAGTGGAGAGTTGCAAGACTTCATTGGATGAGTGTTGCAAGGCCATTGCATCAAGGAGGAATACTAGGAACCATTTGGTAGGAGGAAAGCCAGAGTGAGAGGTGAGGGCACTTAGAAAGGGAAAATCGACCAAGGGACAATGACTGTAAGTGATTTTTCCCCCACATTTAGAAATCTTGTTGCAAGTATAGTGATTTAGACTCTATTTTTTCCCATCGAGGTGTTGCATGATATATTTTGGTCAATTCAAGCCAATGTCCCATTGAAAAACCCAAGTACTACCTAGTACTGGTGTTTGGTTAGTTTGAATAGCCAAGATTTTTGATGTTCAATCAGTTGGGTGGCCAATTTTGGCTTGTGAACTATAATTTTTGTATCTATCTTAGCATATTTTTTTTGATTGGTGATAATTTTATATTTTATTATAATAAAAAGTACTAATTACATCTGTTGAAACTAAAAAGCATCCAAACCAGTCACAAGTTGATTAACCAGCAAAGAGGAAGCAACCAAAAAAACCAACATTAACCCACCTATCCACTATCTCCAGTAGCTGCTCACATTTCCAATGTCATAGCAATTACAAAGCACAAAAAAAATACAACCCCCAGGGACATATTACATATACAAAAAATTTCAAAAAAACATTTCTATGTTTAAAGAACCTTCAAAAACTAGGCACTTGTGATGAGGTTCCTTCCTCCATAGGAATTATCTCCATTAAAGGTCTCGAGCTCTTTCTTTGACGCAACCCCAATGTCTCCCGCTTCTCTTCTCAAGAAATATCCTTCAAATTATCTATGGTCTCCACCAATTGCATCCACTCCGCACATACCTTGAGTGCCATCCAGCCATGTTTCACTACTTTTCATGATTGGTCCTCCATTTGTCCTTTGGGCCACCTGATAAAAAGATGGTTCAAATCCACCATCTATGGGCCACCACCCTCCACAACTTCAACCTTCATCAGCCCTACTCTAGGTATCACTCACACCAATATTATTTCCATATCCCCCAAGGAAATCCGCATGAACAAGAGCCCTCATTACTTTCCTTACCACCTCTTTTTGTTCACCTAAATCTAACCCCCACACCATTATCAAAGAGTAGATATCTATATTGGTTCGATATCTATGGGTCAAGAAATCAAAACCATCCTCCAACATCAATTGCATGGATTGAGAAAATTGCACTTCTTTGAAGAGAAACATACCCCGCAACCTCTTCATCATCACCTTCCCTGCGAACGAGTCTAATTTTGTGTTGGAGGTTAATGAAAAACTTGCCTCCATTATTCATAGCTTCACCACCTTCCCAAGAGCCACCTACCACCACCAATTTTCCTGCCAAACGACCTGACTCGAAATAAAAAATAGGTGAAAGGATGTGAGGTAGTAAATCCCACATCCAACCTTCACCATTAATGTTGGACATATGCCCAGTGATGGCATACACCTTCACCAAAGCACCACTTTAATCAAGAGAAACACTGCCAGCTCGGATCATCAATTCAATTCTTTTCAAATAAATTCCCATTCGTACCTTCCTCCAAGTTTAAAGCTCTAGAGTCTTCCATAACGGATAAATTCCTCCAAGTTCAAATACCTTAGTCAACTTCATCTTGATCAAAACAAACAATTACCTAGTTCACCCTTTCATTTTACCATTAACTCTCTTTATAACTATCCTAAACTTCACAATTTCAACTCAACATAAAGTAATCTGACCCAAATAATATTTAGGCTAATATAGGCCACACAATTTCCATTCCATTTCACTTCAAACAAATGTAAACCATCTCCCATCCTTTATTCTTGACAATTTAACAAAATTGTATACGGTACTTTAATTTTAGTCTCCAAAACAGGGCTATTATTAGATAGATCATTCAAAGCAATGGAATTTTTAACTTCATTCTTACACCAAACCTTATATCAAATGAGATCAAATTATACCTTGGTAATCTCTTAACCAAAACAACCAAGAACTAACACTTAATCATCAAAATCCCTTAAAGTTCTTACTGTCACTGGTTCCTTCATACCCTGTTTGCAACACTTGTAGGTATGCCAACCTATTTGTCAGGGCTTCATTCATAATATAAGCACTATTAAACAATTCTATCCACACTTTTCAATGCCATCCTTTCAGATCTAAAAAATATTCAAAACAGGTATCAAAACTTTTACAACACAAGCTTCAAATATTGTTGTCTCAGATAGATTTAGGCCTAATTTGCATAAGGGTTTGTTGCTTTACTAAATCCTAACCAAAGTACACTTGTCCAATGCTTGGGACATGTTTAGTTTGATTGGTATATTCTCTTCAAAGCATCAAAGTCCATTTACAAAGTATTTTCACAAAACCCTAAGGGCTTAACCTTCATAATTACTCTGTTCACAGACTGTACACATAGTTTTTCAGTCAAGAAACTTCATTCCCTCACATCTTATCTTTATGATTTTTCCCTAAATCCATTGAAACATGAAAAAAAATTCATAGTAGGATAATCTCACAAGAAACCAGAAGATTCCACCAATTAATAAAGGAGAAACATAATTATTTATGTCTCTACTTACCCTAACTAAGGGTTTTAGCAGTCTAAAGTAAATCCACAATAACTCACATAAGTCTTAACTAAAATACATGAAATTCGATGTAACAAGAAGGTGATTGAGATTATTACCATATCCAACCATTCTACCATGCCTCGAAATGCAAGATTTTTGAAGAAAAATGATTAAAAATCAAAGATTTTCCTTGAACTTATTCTTTATTCAACCACCCTCGAAGTTATAAAAGATACAAGAGCCTTTTTAAAGGAAAAATAACTGAATTTTATCCTTCTAACTGCCTCTAATTGACCCTAATGACTCTTCATCTCTTAATATTTCCTTTTTGATTAAGTTGACAACTTTTTACATTGTTTTCATTTTTTCACTTTTGGACTTAATAAACACCAAATGACCTCAAATATATGAAACATGACTCTAATAACATGATTTAAAAAGTAGGAACAATAAAATTGAATCAAATTTCAAAACTTTGCTTCATAAAGGCCTAATTATGCCAAGGTGCTCCTGCACCAGTACAAGAGATGAACAAAAGACAAGGAGCCATTAAACTTTTGAATATTTCACTGACTCAACCAAACCTCCAAAAGAACAGTACAGATACCAACACTAGGGAAAGCCCAAAAGAGAACACTAATGAAAGTGGACCTTTTTTTTTCAAGTTCCAGAAGAGTATAAATGGTTTGAAGATGTTGTGGGTGTCTCGAAAATGATGAAGGAATGTTGGATAGGGAGAGACCCAATTAGCCTCTTTAATTGGATTCTTAAGAAAGAAAGAAATTTTGATACATTTTGGGGTTCTTTTGAGTAGGGCCCATCTTTTATTATTTTATTTAGGGGACCCAAAAAACCATAGGGGTAGAAACCTATGGAGCTTAATCATTAAAGGCAAGGGGTTTGTCCATTTAGAAATAGACTGGATGGATGGTTGCATGAGGGGCTATTTCACATCAAAGGTGGTCCAAAAAAATTCATAGACTAACTAACCGGACACCAGTACTACCTTAGAGGGGCTATTGTCTTTGAGGGAGGTGGTCTAAAAAAATTCATAGATAGGTACAAAAAGTAATAGAAACCTTCCACCAACTAACCCAATCAACCTCCAAGAAACAAGACAATGACTCCTCTAGATTTTCCAAAAACCCAAGGCTTCAAAATACAAGGTTGGTGACCCTACAAACCATTCCCATGCTTACCAAGTGATCTCTAATCATCAAAACCTTACAAGGTTTATTGATACATTCACAACTATTGTTACCTCCACATGCATTTGACTAGTAGTGACAACCTTGGTTTTTAATCATCCAACCCCATACCTTGGGATCACATCACCATGAAAGAACTTCATCCAACATCCTTATGAGTGCAGGTACCACCAAATAGGTATTTTTTAGATTTGTCTTCCTCGAGTGAGGTAAATTCCAGAAGAGAAGAGGAAAGAAAGACATGTAGTAGGTCTAAAATAGGGAGATCAACTAGAGGTCAAAATATTAGAATAAAATTTTGTTAAACGCATGGATTTTTTTCTTGCTAAAGAGGGGTCATGTTCTTATGATGATGAGAGAATAGGAAATATCAAGGTGCCCTTGAGGTACAAACATCTACGGAAACAATGGGTACCCAATGAACTTTTTCCAATAAATACTGATTTTTGTGTCAACGAGAGGATATATCACATAGCACCATCGTCATTACATGGTTTGGGCCTATTATGCATGGATGGCATAAAGGTCTATTATGAAAAATTTACTGAATTGATGGAGTATGTCAGACCCTGTTACAATTACAAATATTGGATGCGGCCGGTTCAATATACACGAAGTATATGTAGGTATGCACTATCAACAAATTATATATAGCTAAAAGATAAGGATCAAAATAAAGGAGTGGTTGTGTACATTGATGGAAGGCCAAAAGCATTAGAGAATATTGCATGGTTTATAAATAGTACATGACTTGGGTCAAAAAATAAGAAACCCAATTGCATATTTGAGGCGTGCAAGGGAAACTGTGTATTCGTATGTGCGATAAAATCAATAACTGCAGGGGAAGAGTTTCTAATCGATTACAATTTGAATCACATAGATACAAACATAGTTACTATGGGGGTGGTACGTACTATATACCATTTTACCCAACCTCCAATTAGTGACTCCAATATACCATTTTATTATTATGTTTTTTGCATAAGTCTATTGGTTTCATTTCGGTAATGTTTTTTTATATTTAATTTTTGTCACAACGGGACATTGATAGTAGGGGGAAGGCTCTGACCCAAAGCACAGATCACAATGCATCTTCAGGTGCTTCTACCTAATAGGTTTACCTCATTGTAATTGTACAAATTAGATACGAGCAAAATGTTTTATTATTATGTTTTTTCCATAAGTTTATTTGGTTAATTTTGATAATGTTTTAAATATTCTTGTCGTAGTCGAATGATCGGGAAAAGGAACCAGCAATAGAGGAGGGCATCCATAGGGAGGTGTATTCACTATTATGCAATGATGAAATCACATATTCCACAAACCCTATGGATATGATAAGGAAGACCCCAAAAAAATGTAATGAAGAAATCCTTCAGTTGTTATTCATAGTGCCTCAAACGGATGAGATAAGAGAAAGGGTTAAAATATTGACTGAGAGAGCATGAAACTTACAAGTAATTTATCATGAGATCTTTAATTATAACATAAGTTCATTCATGGTTATATATATTGTACTCTTTTATGTCATGAACTAAAATATGTGTTATTTTTACAGGAATTTTTGCATCCACATGATGCTAGTGGCCATGATTAAGGTATTACAGGTGTTGCACGGGGAGTAGGGGTTGGTACAAGTGTCAATATTGATCTTCCTACACATACATCACATCATTTGACCCTGTCATTCACACTTATATTTTGACTAAAATGTCAGCAACACATAGCATGCAGGCATCAGGTAGTGCACCCTTTGGCAATGAACACATACCAGAACATGCATCAGGACATGTACCTGGGGATGCAGAGGCCACTAGTACTGATGATTTGTTAGCAACATTTCTTAGATCTTCTCATATTACTAGTATAGGAACATTGCCAGTCACATTTGTGGTGAGCGAGGTTTTCATTCCCATAAATATAGAGAAGGTCCCAGGTACTTTAAAATGTTTTAATTATTATTATATATAATCCAATTGAAATTTACTTATTGATCACTCTTTCTAGACTAATGATCCCATGATCATTTTGTAGGAAATGATTTTTTTTATAAAAATCTAAATGATATTACATTGGAGATCTTCAAGCCCACCATATGTACATGGTGGAATGCCCAAAATCAAGATTTAAAAGATGAGCTCATTAACCATTTAGTTGTGTTGATCGGTAATAACACATTCAACTGAACCAAGGTCCTTAAGAAAGTTTGTACCTATCTAAAGTATGTGAGGGACCAATATAGGTCACATTTAGAGATGAAAAAAAATTATGAGCATCCCCCCATGATTCCGAAGAGGGAGTGGAAGGACTTAGTGTCAGATGGAAATGAGAAGGCTGAAAAGAAAAAAGGAAAGACACCACCAGGCCAAGGAAGGTATGTGATACTATCAACAATGTAATTATATACTAATTACTCTTTTTTTTTACATAATCTAACGTATTTCAAACTTTTCATAGGTTGCTCGACACATCGAAGGCAACAAAGGCAAGACTAGAAAAACACGAGCAACACAAACTTGGCTCTGGTGGTTATATGAAATTATCCACATGAATTGTAAGTATCAATAAATGAAATATTGCATCCAAATAATAAATTTCAAACAATTTTGGTTTTATCACACCATAGAAGCAAAATTCATGATCTTGTGCAAAAATGTAGGGCTCTAGATTCAACAGAGTGCCCACAAAAGAGGACCTGAAGATTTCCTTCCAACAAGGCGATGGATTCATGTCTGAAAGCCTAAGACTCTTGACTGGGAAAAAACAAGCTTCCACTGCATCCAACACACAGGTAAATAAAATCAATGAAGTTTATTTAAAATTGAATACGTGTGCAATGTATTCAATGTTAATTTCCACCATAAAGTAATTATGTGCCTATTTGTTTTAAACAGGCAAGCAATGATAATACTGCACATGACATTGGAATGCAGTCTAGTGAGGGTGGATCACAACCTGCAGATGAAGGTCATGGTGTGCATCTCGGTATTGGATGTATTCATGTGCTATACAAAACATAGTATGGATTAATACAATTAAACATCTTTAATTGCAATTGGTGTATTAATTAATGTAACCCTTCACATTTCAACTTTAAAGCATGTAAAGTGTGATCAACATATTGAGCATGATCAGGCTAGACAAGATTAGGAACATGATTTGGCCCCATCAGGTAAAGAGGACCACTCTAATGTTCTTTTAAACATATTTAATTGTAATTGGTATATTAATTAATGTAATCTTTTGTGTTTCAACTCCAGAGGATTTAGAGGGTGTTCAACATGTTGAGCATGAGGCTATAAGACAAGATCAAGAACATGATGTGGACCCATTAGGTAAAGAGCACCACCCTAATGTTCTTTTAATTAATGAAATACTTGTAAAAATAATAATAAAACATGTCAATTTAGCATTTCTTTGTTATTGCAACAGACCCCCCCTTGTAGTGGCCTCCATGTTGTGAGTACATGACTAGGCATACATTAAGATCATGAGTAGAGGGTAGAACAAATGAAGGGGAGATAGATGATTTAGAAAATGATACTCCACTTCTTCTTCTTTTAGCTACAAAAAAGAAACCAAAAAAAAGTGATTGTAATCATATTATGACAACCATATTTTTGATAATATGTTAATGAATGGTAAAAGATGACATTTTTGACAACCATATTTTTACTAATATGTAAAAACTGAAAGAATGAATGAATTTTATATGTTATTAATGGATGAATGAATGAATGGTATATGTTATTAATGGATGAATGAATGAATGTTATATGTTATTAATGGATGAATGAATGATTATTGTTATATGATCGTGTATGGGGAATTGAGAGTGATGTGAGGGGGGGGGAGGGGCCAAATGATCTTCCAACATCATGTGGTCGGCCCTATTAAGCAGAGAATATAAAACTATTCTCAAAATAAAGAGAAGCTCAATAAGGTAATGCACTTTTCAATATTTCATTATGCTGCACTTTTAAGCTTATGCGATTTTCATTAGTTCTCTTTGCTTCAATATGTTACCCTTTGTACTTATTTTACTTTTTAGAACATCTCATATGTTACCCTATCTCTATCTCTCTCACACACACACACACACACACTCACTTTCTGGCTCTCTCACACACACAACTGACCAAAAATAGAATGTATAGTTTGGAAATCATTATTTGTGGATTTAATTTCTATTTGAACTCAATTGTAATTAGGTGGGCTTCATACATTGCGGGAACAATACTTGTTTGGATTCATGAGTTTGGTGTGTAGTTCAATGATGGCATCAACATACTTGTATATTGTCTTTACACTAAATTTTTCCTATAAAATGTTAAGAACATATTTTAATTTATTCCACTATGAGAGAAGGTGACTTATTAGATTTTTTCCCAAGGAGATCTTCACATATTTGAAATTTTACCATAAGTCTTCCATTTTTTCATTCACAATTGTCTCAACTATTAAAACCGATTTTGTGATTAATCCTTTCAAATTAGTAGACAATTGTTTAATTTTTGATTGGTTAATGAGGGTTTTTGTAGGGATTCCACAACCTTAAGACACAAATTTGGGTCCCTAGTTTCCATGTGTGGGTTTTCAACACTATGCTCATATGCTTTGGGACTTGCATTATTGCAGGTCATGTGAGACATATCCAGCAATTTCTATGGTAGTTTTTGCCCAAGTCTTCATTAATGGGTCCTCTACCATTGTTCTTATTAGTTATTTAGTCACTATATGTATCCAAGACCCATTGTACACCCATTGTTCACACATTTGGTTCTTATAAGCTACCACCAACTCCAATCATTCACAAGGGTACTTCAGACCCCAAACTCAAACTAAGAAGTTCCATAGGCTTTTCAAGCCAAAATTCACTCAACTTTCAGCATAATCACCTCCTGTCAAAAGACACCAAGACTCACCAGCTACTCCAAATTCTTATCCAATATTTTAGAGGCATATAACAAGATTAAGATTCTTTAAGAATCAAAACTATATCACCAATTTGATCAGAAACAACTCACAAAGTCAATTTCCCTTGATAGCAAGAATGACTCCCAACACACCAAATCACCAAATTAACTTTTAAACACACATCAGGTCCAAAACCATTTTCAACATCCATAATATGAATGTATCAAAGGAAGAACAATGTTAGGCAACTCAGAGTCAATCAATTCCTTCAATCTTCACATTCAAGGCATCAAATGCTAGTAATAGTCCTTTAGGACAAAAACGGGTGTAACTGTTGACCCATCTTTTGAAGATCATGGTGTTCATTTCAGAAACACATATGATAGGGAAGCAACCTCAAGCTATTGTCAAGGATCAGGTACGCAAAGTTGTGCTGAAACAAAACAAACTTTCATGGATCTGGGGGAGGATAATGACATATTGAAGGTTGTGGAAAATTTATACATATCAAGCTCTTACAATGATTGTTTAATTCTTTTGGTGGAAATGATGGGATATTATTTAGGATACTTAAGTAGCTTGTTACGTGTATAGACTCATTTTCTTGTTTAACTATAGAGCATTGATATTGATCAAATTGTATCTGTGCACATAAAAAAATGGTCACGATTAATCAAACCTATTAATTAATTAAATATGAATTATTTAATTAATATTCTTAAGTCATCTACATATAAATAAATTTAATTATTTATTTATATTGTTCATTTTTCCAATTCTTCTAAGTTTATTTAATTAATGCTATTTTCCTCTTAATTAATTAAATAGATTTCACAATTTATTTATATTAGTTATCAAAGTTTAAATTCTAAATTTAAATGATATTCTTCATTTAATTAAAACACTTTCTAAATTCTTCACTTTCCTCACATAATTAAATATTTACAATATTTAATTAAAGGCTTTTCATTTCTCTCACATATTGAATTTCAATATTTAATTAAAGCTTTTTCATATTTCTCTCTCACATAATTAAATATTATCTATTTTAATTATGGAGACACTTTCCATTTGTCTCTTCATTTTCCATCTGTCTCTTAAAATTCCATTTTCTTTTCAAATTCTTGATCTCTCACCGTTCATCTTAATAGGTTTGAACTCAACCATTGATCTTGGCCAATAAGATTCTTGCCTTCAAAAATCTATAAATACAACCCTTTTGTGAGTTGAAAAGGACCTCGAATTTTAGATTTTCATATGTAGTTATTATAGTCACATTTTAGTTTTATCAAGCATTTTAGCATCATAGCATTTTAATTCCATAGCTTAATTCATATAGTCATAAATATGCATTTTTAATCAATCTCGTTCTCCTAAGTTGTCATTTCAACAAGCTGTTGCTTACACAACTGAGAGCCAACATCTTTTATCAAACCCTTGGAGATAGAGGACGATGGGATGAATTTGAAGAAGCTGCTGCCATGAGAGTTTGCATTTCTGCTTTTTAAATTAGCTTTCTTTAATCTAATATCTCCTCGATGTGTTAGTTTATTGTTTATTTAATCTACGCATTTTTCTAACCACACATTTTTGGCACCCAGCATGGGGCATCCCCCCCGTTTTTAATCATTTTTGTAGAAAAATATTCTGACAGGTGACAGGTGATGGACTGGAGTCATGCTTCGGTGCATCTGAGCTTTATTTCAGTGCATCTCGTTCCTGTTTCAGTGCATCCCGGGTCTATTTTGGCGCATCCAAAAACTGTTTTAGCACATACCGGGTCTGTTTCAGCGCATCCGGTGGTGATCTTTTAGTGCATCTGGTAACTATTTTGGCGCATCTTGGGGTCTGTCCAAGCACATGCAGGGAATTTGTAAAACAGAAATTTTGATTCTGACGCCATCCGTGGACAAAATTCTTATTTTCAATTTTTAAGGAAATGAACCAATCCTAGGATAGAAATTTAAAAATTGGGAATATATCAATCCTAGGATAGTCACCACATACTATTTTTGCAGTTAAAATAAAATACATGCCTATTGTGAAGCAACATCTTCACTTAGTTTAAATCATTGTCATTTGGTGCTATAAAATGAATATTGCTTGCTTTGTTTGTGGCAATAGGTCTATGCTCTCCCCTTAACTGGGTGACCAAAATACTAGATTGCCTTTTCATTTTCATGCAATGTTTACAATTTCTTATATCCTTTAGAGGGTCTGTCATAGTGGGAAAAAGTACTTACCCTACGGGAACGACCTAAGTGGGAACAACCAAAGCCAGGTTTTCCAACCCACTATAATAAAAAACCAAATTCAGGGAAAGTTTGCAATTCGACAACAGTGACCAAAGATAACCATCCCCAAAACCTTTGTTCTAAAGGTTGGGAGGTCTTCTGAGGGAGTTTATTTGTTGCCACGTCGAACGGAAACCTTGACTACGAACCATAGTGTAGAAAGTCAGTCGAGTCAGTAACCAAACATAATTTTAATCACAGTGCAAGGGGAGGGAAGAATCTACCCTAGAGTCACCACAGATTGTTTGCTTAGGGGATTTGGTATCCACTTCCATCACCTTGAGTACGCACCTGGAAAAGACAAAAACATGGGCGCCCTCTAGGGGGTGACATGGTTGTGTAAGCGACGCGATTTTAAGCTATGGGTTGTGGTTACTATGATGACCTATTTGAAAAATTAAGAGTGAGTCTGACTGAATTGCTTATCTTGTTCAAAACCCATGAAAATCTCAAGAACATACACTCTTTGTTTAGATTTTAGGATTAACAAAACAATTATCTGCTTCTCTATGTTGTGTTTTTCACATTTAAATCAGATTAAGATCATCCAAAAATATCAAATTGTTCAAACATCTCTATCTCAGAAGTCTAAACAGATAATTTAGTGCATCCCTGGTCTGTTTTGGTGCATCTTTGCTCTGTTTTGGCGCATTCGTGCTCTGTTTCGACGCATCTCTGCTCTATTTTGGTGCATTGTTGCTCTATTTTGATGCATTGCTGCTCTGTTTCGACACATTCATGTTCTATTTTGGAACATTCATGCTCTATTTCGGCACATTCGTGCTCAGTTTCGGCGCATCCATGCTTTGTTTCAGTGCATAGGAAGTCTGTTTTGGCGCATCTATTTTTTGAGCCTAGGTAATTTTCTGACATTCAGAAATCAAGTTTTTTTAGTCTTTCTTTTCCATGCTCAGAGTTTGGAAGTCTATTTGCCAAGAAGTCTCTCAGTTATAAGAATTTATTGAAGAAAAGGAAATTTCTATACCAAATTCAAAAGGTCTTGCTTGAACATAGGACCTTTATTCATCAATATCATGACTATATTACAGGTTTCACTAATGATTACGCTGTAGAACCTTTATACTCACGAGCCTTTTTTCAAAGAAGAGCTCTTTCTCAAAGGCACCACCACAGTCAGCGTATTCATTCTTCTTATATTCCCTATCCTACAATTACTTATGCTACTCATCCTAGTCAAATTCTGCAATAGAGAACTTAAGCACATTAGGCATCCATCAAAGCCATATTTTTACGAAGCTTTGATCAAACCTTGCAAAGTGAAAAATCATCTTTATTTTTGATCTTTGGTTTAATTCCCGCCAACAGGATTTTCATCCTTTCAATCAGGGAATCACGAGCTAAAGATTAAATTTGTTTTAAGTCATAGAATCTTCATTCTATCCTAACTTTCATATCCATCAACATTGCACTATTTCATTCCTTTGATCAAGGTTAGTAGAATTTGGGTAACGTTTATGCCTGTTGTTACGAGATCTAAAAAGCACATAAAGAAAGATGAAAGCATAGTAAGCGAAATGGGTAATAATACTGAGAGGGAAGAGATCCCTTGGCGTAGTTCAAATATTGAAGAGATAATAGAAGAAAAGCTCCAACAAGCAGAACAGGACCCCCGATTCCATACTCTTATGGAAAAGATGATGGAACGAAACAAGGAAAGATATTTCCTTTCATTGGCTATTCAAGGAGCTAAGTTACTTGCCAATTTTGACATACTAGGGATTAAAGAGAATCTTGAAAATCCTCCCAATGATTTTAGTGCCTTTACTCAACAGATAAAAGAATTACAAGGGAAAATAAAAGAAATGCAAGGAGGTGCAACAAAGAAGTATGTTTTGGATGACATATGTCCTTATCCATTTGATAGGAGTCTTCGAATGATTCATTTTCCAAAACATTGTGAAATCCCTAAATTTGATAGATATAATGGGAAAACTGACCCCATTGACCATATAAGGGATTTCCGAAATATGAGCTTAGAATTTGCTCATGAAGATACCTACTTAATGCGATTGTTTCCACAAAGTCTGGGTGGACAATCCATGGAGTGGATTTCAAAGATCACTCCCCCCATCAAAACCTTTGAGGAGTTAATAAACAAGTTTATATCACAATACTCCTACAACTTCCAACACGAGATAACCATGCTTGATCTTTGTAAAGTAAAACAAAAAGTAGGGGAATCTTTCACCACATTTTTACAAAGGTGGAGAAGGGTGTTTGCTAGATACTCTCACCCTGTTCCTGAAAAAGAAAAGATGGAGATCTTTATTGATAGTTTGAATCAATAAATTAGTTACAGACTGAACCTTCATTGTCCTCAATCATTTGAAAAATTGATTGAAAACGTGATTATTATCGAAGGTGCTTTGATCAAGAATGGAGTTCTGAAAATTGATAAAAAGGGTTTAAATTCATACAACAACAACAACAACCATAGTAACAACATTGACAAGTCACGATTTTGGACCCGAAATAAAAATGTTGTGAATGATGGGGTAGTAGGTGCCAACAACGTAAATACAAAGCCTACCATATTTAATGTGTCAAGTGTTCAACGTAGCAATAATGCTGGAAATTCTAGCACCCCAGTCAACATTTCCAATCAAGGGAACACAACTAACAATCATGGAAATAATTTTGGCAATAATCAAAATTCAAATACATCCAGATCTTCATATTATTCAAATCGACGGAGTTTTACTCCCTTGGGCCAATCTTTGGAATCCATTCTCAAAGAGTTATTCAATCAAAACACTATTACATTGCCACCGCAAAGAGACTATGAGCCTCGAGTTAAACCACCATCGTGGAATGACTCACACTTCTGTGATTATCATAGGTGCAAAGGTCATAAGACAAACAATTGCCAAGGGTTGAAGAATATTGTTCAGGATTTGATTGATAACCATACCATCATGGTTGAGGGACATAATGTTAATAATGACCATCAAGCATTCAAGAATCTGCTCCCTAATTATAAAAAAAGGGAATCTTCGAGTGATAAAGACAAGAAGGTTAATTATATCCAGGACGTCATTATCAATCATATTTATACTGATGATCCTCAAATCAACGTTATCCGAATCAAAGGTAAGTAAGAATATCAAGAGGCTAATGCTATGACAAGGGGACAAGCCAAAATAGTTATCAAAGGAAGTTCATCTAAAGCTACAATTCCCCCTCCAAACCAATACAATCTGGTTGATCAACTGCGAAAAATGTCAGCCCAAATTTCTATCTTGGAACTTTTAAAGTTGTCATCTGCCCATAAGGACATTCTGGAAAAGGCACTTGTTGATACAGCTGTATCCCCTGATCTAGATATCAATAAATTTCAAGCCATGGTGGGACACTTGTCCTCTTACACATGTTTGTCTTTTTCTGAAAAAGATGATTCACCCTTAACTCATCCACATAATTCATCACTCTACTTAGAGGTCATGGTTCACAAAGCCCACATTAGACATGTCTTAATAGATGGGGGAGCCGGATTAAATATTTGTACTTTAAAATCGGCCCTAGCTTTGGGATATTCTAAAGAATCCATAGATCCACAAAGAAAGATTACAATCAAGGCATATGATGATGAAGAAAGGACTTCCAAAGGCCTCATCATGCTACCAATCAGAGTGGGACCTATTGTGAAGAACACCTTTTGTCAGGTTTTAGACCGGGATCTAACCTATAACATACTCTTGGGTCATCCATGGATCCATGACATGCAAGTTGTTCCATCTACTTATCATCAATGCTTAAAGTTTCCATATGATGGACATGAAGTAACAATACCTGTTGATCACATTAGCAGTCAAACTTGCTCTAACCTTAGAGCAACTCAAGACACACTCGTCCCACACAATAGAGAGGCTTTGGCCATCTCTACCTCCAAGTACCATGAACAAGCAAGTGAAATGATAAGTAATTTTGGCACCAAGCTAAAGCTGAAAGATAATGGAGTGGGATAATATTCTTTATCTCTCTCTAATTTACCCATATCTCCAAGATCCCATGGTCAACCCTCAACATCCATACAATAGGAAATAGAAGCTTTAGCCTCAACTTCAGCTCCCATCACCAAGTTTAATGGGACATTTATCAAAGAAGATGAAATGGAAGATAGAGCTATCTTTGATTGGCTCTATAAAGATGAAAAAGAATCAGTACTACATGTCAAGCTACCCACAGAACAATATGGAAAAGGTTATGCTATCATGCAAAAAATGGGTTATGAAGGAAATGGCCCTATAGGTAAAAGGAAAGAGGGTATTGTTGAACCTGTCCAATTAAAAACAATGCACCCAAAAGATAGGACTGGGTTAGGATATGGTGAAGATACTAAGGAAGAAGTAGCACAAAGGCCATCAAATGAGGAGTTAGCTGAAACAATTCTAAGAATTCAAGCAAACAATTCTAACACTGACTCCAATGAATATGAATGGGATGACTTCTCTGACGATACTTTCACCTCAGAAAAAAGGGTGGATGTCATACACAAATTCTCACCTGCATTCTTACAAGGGGAAAGCTCAAGGCCTCTGTTTGATTATGTCCTATAAAGCAATCATGACTCATGTGAGACCGACTCGATTCAAAGTGAAACAAATTATCCATGGGAGGATACCATCTTAGATCTCCCCTATAATGACATTAACGATTGCATCTTGACCCTTACGGCCAGTGACCTTACTCATCCTAATGATCCATTTCCTTTGGTACATCCCGAACTCATTGATGTTCCAACTTTTCCAAATGATGAGACCAAAATAAAATTTCTTTGTTCATCCCATCTCAAAACAAGTTCCACCAGGGAATCACAAGATCAGAGTTTTCAACAGCAAAGTGCCAAGTTTCTCAGCTATGAAATAAACAATATAAAAGAAAGATCTAATGGTGAAAACCTAACAAAGGCAGTATTAGATCAAGAAAAGAGAAAAATAAAAAAGTGTATCCAGTGGTGAAAACCTTTCAAAGGCGCCAGAGGATGGGAAACTTGACACTCTTCTAGAGCATTATCAGGAAAGGTCTTCCATTCTAATCAAACCAACAGAGGCACTTGATATAGGTACTATAGAAAAACCCAAAGTTTTGCAATTGGCTGCATTGCTAACAAATGAAGAAGTACCTAGATTCACATAATTTCTCAAGAATAATCAAGTTAGTTTTGCATGGTCCTATGCAAATATGCCTACATTGGATCCAGATCTTATCATGAATCATCTATCTATTACACTGGGGGCAAAGCCTGTAAAATAGAAGCTCAGAAAAATGCATCCACATGTTGCATTATTGGTTAAAGAGGAATTCAAGAAACTTTTGGATGTTGGATTTATCCGTTCCATGAACTATGCGAAATGGATCTCCAATATCGTACCTGTTTCAAAGCCAGACAGAAGGATTAGAATTTGTACAGATTTCAGGGATTTGAACAAAGCATGTCCTAAAGATGACTTTCCCTTACCAAACATAGATATGATTGTGGATTTAATTGTTGGACATGTGATGTACTCATTAATGGATGGATTTTCAGGATACAACCAGATAAAGATTGCACCAAAAGATCAGGATAAAACAACATTCACATGTCCTTGGGGTACCTATTGCTAGAACGTAATGCCTTTTGGGTTGAAAAATGCAGGAGCTACATACCAACGTGCAATGACAATGATTTTTCATGATATGATGCATACATTCATGGAAGATTATGTTGATGACCTCCTCACCAAATCTAACACCAAAGAAGGACACATAGATATCTTATCAAAAATCTTCAAAAGAAAGGAAAAATTCAAAGTGAGACTTAACCCTAAGAAATGTGTTTTTGGAGTGAAATCCAGAAAGCTATTAGGTTACATTGTATCAGAAAAGGGAATTGAAATGGATCCAGCTAAGGTACAAGCAATCCTTGATATGCCACCACCAAGGAACATTAGTCAACTACGCTCTTTGCAGGGACGGTTATAATCCATTCGAAGATTCATTGCTCAACTAGCGGATAAAACTTTACCATTTACACATCTCTTACACAAGAACATTCCATTTAAATGGGAGGACAAATGTGAAGCAACATTTAATCAAATAAAGCAGTATCTCATGAATCCACCAGTATTGATTCCGCCAATACAAGGAGCACCTCTCATTTTATATATTGTCATCATGGAGATATCTTTAGGAGCATTATTGGCACAGGAAGAGAACTCAAGAAAAGAGCAAGCAATTTATTACATCAGTCAAACATTGACAAGTCATGAGTTGAGTTATACCTTCATTGAAAAATCTTTCCTAGTAGTAGTATTCACTTCTCAAAAGTTATGACACTACATGTTAGCACATATAATAAAGCTGATGGCTAAGATTGACCCACTCAAATATCTCCTATGTAAGGCAACCTTAACTGGAAGGTTGGCTAAATGGGTCATGATCCTGAGCGAATTTGACATTCATTATGTGGATCATAAAGCTACAAAGGGATAGGCAATTACGGATCAATTAGCGGAAGCACCAATACTGGAAGAACACCCAATACACATTGATTTTCCTGATGTCGATGTATTCACAACATCTATCTAGCAGTCATGGGTGCTCTACTTTGATGGTTCTTACACTCAACATGGTTCAAGAGTAGGGATTCTTTTTATTACACCTCAAGGACATACAATTCCAAAATCTTATCAGCTAGTGTTTCCATGCACCAACAACATAGCTAAATATGAGGCATTAGTAATTGGCATGAAGATTGTAGTAGACTGGAAAATCATTGAACTTCAGGTTTTTGGTTATTCACAAACTTGTTATAAATCAAATCAATGATGAATATCATGCTAAAGATGACAATTTGATACCTTACAAAACAATGGTAGTCGATCTCAAGAAATACTTTGTTAATATCAAGTTCATATAGATTTCATGCATTGATAATAAAGCAGCAGATGCTATGGCTACAATCATCTCTCTACTTCAGTTGACAGAAGATCAAACATGATACGGTTTCCTGGTGGAACAATTGTTTTCTCCTACCCATGACAATCCTGAAACTCAAGTCATTTGCCACTTAACCAATTATGATTCTTCCTTATATAGCCAAATTTACAATTACCTAAAGGATACTATTTTACCCTTAAACTTTTCTAGGAATCAGAAAAGAAATTTCATTTGTCAATCATCCCATTACACCTTAATTGCTGACATCTTATATCGGTGTGGTCTAGATGGTACCCTCCTTAGATGTCTTAAATGTAATGAGTCTAAAAAGACCTTACAAGTAAATGGTGGAATTTGTGGGACACACTCAAGTGGACTAACCTTAGCAAAGAAACTTGTTCGATTGGGTTATTACTGGCCGACCATGGAGAAGGAATCATTCATCTTTGTGAAGAAATGTGAAAAATGTCAGATTCATGGGAATCTCATTCACGCTCCTACTCGAGAATTACAACCCTTCACCACAACATGGCCTTTCACTCAGTGGGGATTGGACTTGGTTGGAAAAATACACCCATCGTCTTCAAATGGACATAAATTTATCATTAAAGCCACTGAGTATTTCACTAAGTGGATTGAAGTTGTTCCCCTGACAACTGTTACTAGCAAACAAATTTCATCATTTATTTTGAACCATATCATTTTTCAATACGGTATTCCCAACTCCATTATCACAGACAATGGAAGACCCTTTAAAAATTAGGATGTAGATGAACTATGTGAAATATTTTGCATCCAACACAAATTCTCTACGCCTTACCATCCATAAGGGAATGGTCAAGCTGAAGCTTCAAATAAAACAATTCTCAAGATTTTGAAGAAAACAGTGAATGAAGCCGGTCGAGATTGGCATGTCCAATTGAATCCAACATTATGGGCATACAGAACAAGTATTCACACATCGACGAGAGCTACTCCTTATGCTTTGGTCTATGAAGCAGAAGCTATTCTACCACTAGAAGTTGAGATTCCTTCACTTCGAGTATCACTCAAAGTGTTAATCAATGATGAAGATTATCGAGTATCAAGATTGCAAGAGCTAGAACTGCTTGATGAATGGTGTCAAACTACAGTTAATCATTTGAAGGGATATCAACAAGTTATGGCCCGTAGCTACAATCACAGGGTCAAACCATGAACTTTCCAAGTGGGTGACTTGGTTCTCAAAGAAAACCCTTGAAATCAATAGGATCAGGAAAAGAAAGGCAAGTTCGAACCTAATTGTCTAGGCCCTTTCATTATCATTGCAGCATACAAATCGGGGGCATATCAGTTATCAACTACAGAAGGGGACCTGTTTGAAGATCCAACCAATAACATTCATTTGAAGAAATTCTACGCTTGAGAAAAAATCAAAAACAATATAAAAAGTCCTGAAAAAAAAAAAAATCAAATAAAGAAAAAATTGTTGCCTTGATGAAAACCTGGCAAACAGGCGTCTTGGTAATAGCAAAAAAAATCATAAAATAAAAAAAAATTGCAATAAAAACAAACGGTGAAAACCTGGTAAACGGGTATTGTTTGTGATTTTATTTGGTTCTCACATCTATTAGGATTCATTTTGCATATCCATCTTTTCATCGGCATCACATACATGCCTATCCATCACATCTGCATCATCCGTCATAACATCTCATTGAAACAACAAGGATCTCATCATGGCTTGATGATTTGAGGGTTATCCTTAGCAATAGTTGTGTCTAGCAAGAGTCAGAGTATGAGGTCACTAGGGGGCAGTTCGCTTCTTGAAGCTTTTCTAACAGGTAGTCGGCAACGTGTGTCGAAAATTGAAATGTTAGAGCAACAAGCTTTGTGCAATTAAATTGAGCCTACATGACTATTTTTGCCAAATATTTAAAACAAATTGGATGATCTTAATCTGAATAAAATGAATGATAAACTTAAAGCAATAAGTTGCAAATTGTTTTTTTGATATTTGATGACATCATATCTTTGGAGTGGTTCAATGATGTATTGAACTAGAATCACCAGGAAGAAGCATGATTTTTCTTTGCTTGCTGTCTGTAAGCTAATCATTAGTATTGTGCAAATTTGTCATGGGACATGCTCTACAATGTATCATTGATGACATTTCAGAATTTGCATAGGAAAATGGTTAAATTTTGTCTGTTTATGCAAGCAATACTCAGGTCATCTTGGTTCAATTATACCTCGATGCTTGTATTAACTTGCTATATCAAACACCATGAAAGTGGTACTCAGGTCATCATTGGTTCTAACATACCCTTTGATGCTTGCACTAAATTTCAACATATCAAAAGGCTCAATGATGAAAATGAAGCACAACATGAAATGGCAACAAGGAGAATAGTTCATTACTACATTCTAGGACTGCATAATTCATCTAGATTTGCATTTTGGGGGTTGTTTCAATAGATTTTTGAAGGGTTGGTAAAATTCTCATATATCTTTTAAAAACAAAAATTGAGTACGATTGGACATTTGTTACATCTCATTTAATTATCATTCACATCATTTCACCATCATTCATTATCATAATTCATGCATTTACATTTTAGATCATCATTTCATTATTAATTCATCATATTCATATTAGGTGCATAATTCATCTCATATCATCACATTAACATTTCCACTTGCATGCACATCATATCACATACATAAACATTCATATTAAGGTTGCATCCATTCCATTCATTTTTCATTCATCATTTAGGATATCATGTTCATTTTCATTACATCATGCATTATTGGTTCACTAATTATGGCATTATCATCATAGTACATCATTATCCATGTCATGACATTCATTAAAATAAATCACATCATTTACCCATTTCCATTACATCATATCATTTTCACATCATTGGAATCATTTCATCTCATTATCATACATCAAATGAAATAAAATCTACATCAAATGAAATAAAATCATTTACATCACCATTTGCATCATCATACATCACAAAAATCATACATGACATAGCATATAGAAATACAACATGCATCCATCACATGAACATAAATCATCCATAACACATACATAATCAAATCACTACTGCATCTCATAAATCTCATCAAAACAAATGTCTAGAAATACAAGGATATCAAATGTTTCAAAAATATATATCAAATACAATGGCATAAATGTGTACAACATGTCCATCGCTTAGGGGCATCTGGATGAGGCACATGACTACTGCTGCCTCCTGAGGTAGTAAGTCTCGATGGATCTTTGCTCCTAGAAGCTCTGATCTCTCGTTTGACTGGCTGACCCACACTCCTAGTAGCACTCCTAGAGTGACTGCGTGAATGGGTCCAAGACCGAGTGCTAAACTATGTAAATACAATCCTCCTCTCAGGTCGTACTACCTTGAAGTATCTCATCCGGTAATAATCGGCCTCCCAAGAAGTCTCTAGTCCCTCTACAACAACCTCTCCAATAGAGGTGCTCTCAACTAGTCTGAGAAGTCTCTCGGCTAACCCCTCAGCCTGTATGCATCTCTCTCGAAAGTTGTCTCTCTCAACAGTAAGCTGAGCTACCTGTGGATCAGGAGGTGGTGGTTATGCAACCTGTGCCTGCAGCTGATTGATCATCCCCTGAGCCTATGCTAACTGACTCTGTAAAGTTTGAACCTCTACCTGCAAAATATATGTATGTCCCTGTGAAGGAGCCCTGATAACAATCCATGGAGCCGAAGTACTCGGCTGGTCCACTACTCTCAAATTCGGCGGCCTCATCCTAAAGGGAACATCAAATAAATATCTTTGTCCTCCGCCCCCGCCACCTCCATCATCCCCACTATCATCACTGCTATCATCTTGGCTGCCAGAGTCATCTCCCTCATCTCCCCCCTCATCAATATCCATCCCCGTTGCATCCTTTGTCGATGCCTACCCTATGGTTGCCTGCCCTCATCCTCGCTGTATGATTGGTCCTCCCAATAATGGTGCAAGCTCCTCGGGACTAGTAAACCTTAGAAATGGATGTGTATAAAAGAAGGTGGCATAATCATCGGTCATCCCTGCATCGGTAACCTCTGGATGCATGGCCCACTGAGCTAGCTATAACTCAAAGTACTTTGCTCAGGCTACCTCAATGGTAATAACATGATCCCACTCTAGTACATCCTCTAGGCATCTGACATAATGTGCCACACCCTACAGCATCATCTGAACTAGTCCAAGTTGTCTCAAGACTATCATCACCAGAAACTGCTCAATAATATAAGGATTCTGCCCAATTAGATATCTGGATTTGGTAACATATGGTAGCTCTATATCATCTATCTCCCATGGATTGCAATCTACATATGGTCTCTAGATGACTATATCCAAATCATCTAACACGTGCCACCAATACTCCAACTTTCCTAGCCTTGGCTGGACAAGCAACCCTGTGTATGCATAGACATATGGGAACCCAAGAGGATGATCCCTCCGAACAATGGGATGCATGATGGCAAAATGCTCCCATACGAATATTTGTAGAGGAGTAGCTCTGCAAGAGAGACTCTTCCCATCTGTGTACACGACCTGATGAAGATCATGGTACAGATGAGCAAGCATACATGAGCCCCATGCATATCTGGTCCCATGGAGAAGCATATCCTCCAGAATCTTGACCCAACCAACTGATAGTCCCTTTTCCCTATGATCAGGACAAAGGAAACCACTGATCATACTTGCTAAGACTGATGACAGTGGGGCATAGCTCTCTACCATATCCTTCTAGGCAATCTCATACTCGCCGGCATGAGGATCCTGGAAAACTCATCTCAAAGCATCAGTCCCTCCAATATCCTTGTGATCATAGATCACAAGCTCTCCAACTACAGGAATACCCAGAATCTTGTACACGTCCTCTGGCGTCACTGTGATCTCCCCTGAAGGTAAATGGAAAATGTTATGCTCATTGTGCCACCTCTCAGCTAAAACAGTCAACAATGCTCTGTTGACTCGATACTGTAGGATACTCAATAGAGACCTAAAACCACACTGGTCTATCACTCCTAAATCCTCATGGGATAGTTGAGGAATCATCTCCCACGTGCAGGGAAATCTCTCTCTAATGTGGAGGAGGTTAAATTCCTCCTTTACAACATCATCAAAACAATCATGCAAATCAATCAACAAGGGATATATCAATCAATCAATACATCATCAAACAGGTTCAAATCAAATCAAATAAACACCTATTTGTTTTTCATATCATATGGAAACAAATCTATCTATCATTTCTACTATTTGCTTTACATATCGCATGAAAGAAAAATTATCAAAACATTTTTACTATTTGTTTTTCATATTGCATGGAAACAAATTTAACAGTCAGCATGACTCAATATCTATATATTTGACTTTCAATTGGGAAAGAAAATCTATCATTACTATTTGTTTTCATATCTCATGGAAGCAAATTTATCAGACCTATTTGTTCTTCAAGCACGAAGACAAAATTTTATCAAATCAAGCTATTCTATTCTTAATGTTATTCAAAAGCATAAAAATAAGTTGTTTAATCTAGCAACACTCATCAAGCACTTCATCAATCTTTCTTCAAAATTTCAAATTCGAGAAAAATCCTTGGATGCGCCAAAACAGGTCATCAATGCGCTAAACCCTGTATGCACAACTTTAAACCATGGATGCACTAAAACAGAGATTCCATGTGCAACTCTATCAATGTGCAACTCTATCCACTATATGCGCTAAGACAAACCTTCTATGTGCTATTTCATCTATGCACTATTCTATCATGCGAATGTGCTAAAATAGTCCCCCTATGCGCAAATTAACCCTATGCGCCAATCTAGCATCCTACGCGGGAAACATTTCTATATGCGCTAAGACAGAGTTTCTATGCACTATTCTACTCTATGTACGACTGTTTTTCATCAAAGCACTATCCTAGATGCGCAACTTTATCTACTCTATGTGCTAAACTACAACTCGTATGCATGAGGCCAGGATGTAAAAAATCTAAAAATTCATAAAAATGCAAAAAATCATCAAAAAAAATTTACGAAGAGGATTAGGTCGACTTACCAGAGGTCCATACGTAGCGGGTCTCTGATACCAGCGGGCTCGCTCGAATCTGTGGCACTCATAATGGATTGGCATCGTGAATATCTCTCTTAGAGCTCTAAAATTTACCAAAGGTTACTGTTCAAATGACAATGACTTTTTACCCTTTTCACCTTTTAAGGGGATAAAAGTGTGAAAATATTCAAATTTTTACTAAGGCAAAACACTATTTCGAGAGCTAAATCATGAATTCTCCTCCGAAAATGATTCTGATTGTTTTATCATGCGATTTATCTCTCGAGGGGGCATATAGCATTGGTAATTTCTAAAATTCCAGGGCAAAATTCTTTGAAGCAATGCATAAAACACATCACTTCAAAGAGGGGCAAAATGTACACATCAAAAAATGGTCACAATTAATCAAACCTGTTAATTAATTAAATATGAATTATTTAATTAATATTCTTAAGTCATCTAAATATAAATAAATTTAATTAATTATTTATAATGTTCATTTTTCCAATTCTTCTAGTTTAATTAAATAAATAAGTTTATTTAATTAATGTTATTTTCCTCTTAATTAATTAAATAGATTTCACAATTTATTTATATTAGTTATCAAAGTTTAAATTCTAAATTTAAATGATATTCTTCATTTAATTAAATATTTTTAATATTTAATTAAAACACTTTCTAAATTCTTCACTTTCCATCTATTTTAATTATGGAGACACTTTCCATCTGTCTCTTAAAATTCCATTTTCTTTTCAAATTCTCAATCTCTCACCGTTCATCTTAATAGGTTTGAACTCAACTAGTTATCTTGACCAATGGGATTCTTGCCTTCAAAAATCTATAAATACAACCCTTTTGTGAGTTGAAAAGGACCTCAAATTTTAGATTTTCATACGTAGTTATTATAGTTGCATTTCAGTTTTATCAAGCATTTTAGCATCATAGCATTTTAATTCCATAGCTTAATTCATATAGTCATAAATATGCATTTTTAATCAATCTCATTCTCCTAAGTTGTCATTTCAACAAGTTATTGCTTACACAACTGAGAGCCAACATCTTTTATCAAACCCTTGGAGATAAAGGATGATGGGACGAATTTGAAGAAGCTGCTGCCATGAGAGTTTGCATTTCTGCTTTTTAAATTAGCTTTCTTTAATCTAATGTCTCCTCGGTGTGTTAGTTTATTTATTTTTTAATCTATGCATTTTTCTAACCACGCAGTATCCAATCATTACCAATCAACTGTCACACTAGAGGATTCAATTTTGAAAATTTCAAGTACAAGCTGCAAAGTAGCTCCTGCTTATAAGAAACCATTTTTTTGAGGAACTTGTATGCCTGAGAGCTCATTAGAAAATCAAACAAACTATATTTGTGATCATGCTGTTCCAATAAAACTGATTTCTCATTATTAGTATGCAGATTTTTCTTTTTTGTTGTCATTTAGTTAGTTTATTTGCATTGGAGTTCTTATATTTCCAAGATTTAGGTGCCTCGTTGTATGTAAGCCAAAATACATTTGCAAGAGCTGAAAGATCATATAATCTCAATATGAAATGAGCTACTTAATAATGTTGTTGAACTCAATCCTCCAAAATCTGAAAAGCTTCATCTAGAACGGTTAGTGAAGAGAGTTAAATTTGAATTTTCTAATGATTTATAATGCTATAGTATCATTAATTGTGGATGATATCTAATGTTCCTATAATTCCTTTAATATGTAGATCTCACTTGAGCAAGAAATTTTTCTATCTAGAGCAGCAACTTCAATGCTCTCCTTTAGATGATAAGAAGCATGAATTTGATTCTTGAACTTCTAGAGAACCTGCAAGTTGTTCTTTTAGAGCACCTTCGACCATTTTTTTTGCAACTACACATAATCAGTAGGTCAATGGTGAGGGAGGAAGGACACATGAGACTATTGTGAGTTCACCTTTTGTAAATCAAAATCACAATACTTCTAGCTCTAGTCATGAAATCTTTGAATTAGAGATCAGGAATTGCAACCAGTCATTTGGGGAAGCTATAGGTTCATGTAGATTACCTACTTCTTGTGCTTCAAATGAGCTTTTTGATAATCAAAGAACCCAATTACAACATACTGGGAGAGAACAATGCATACCCAAGTTCACTGAAGTGAACTACACAGAAGAGTCTGGTGATAAGAAGTGGATCAGAAAATACTTTCCCTAGACCCGAGAGATAGAGGTATTTGGTAGTTTACAATATATATCATGGCAAGTTTACTAGGTAATGATAATTTTTTTGACACTATGATAACTTTTTTCAAGTAAACAATAGAAAAGTTTTTGGCAATCATTCTTTTCGACCAAATCAAAGAGAAGTGATCAACACAACAATGAGTGGACATGATGTATTTGTTTTGATGCCTACTAGTGGTGGAAAAAGCCTTACTTATAAGGTAATTAAAATATTTGCAATACATTTTCTTTAAAAGCACCATTGACTATAGAGTAATGACATTCAATTTTTCTGATGTAAAGCCTACATCATAGGTTTGAAGAAAAAGATTCGATGGAAAGTTAATATCATTAGAAAAGATAAGGAAAATTAAATTTATTGGAAGATTTGATCTTCAGAGATTCATACACAAGAATTATGGAAATTCATTTTTACTAGATCTTATAATGTTGTTGTATGATCTCTGAGTACAAATTTTTGTTTGTGAGTAAAGTAAATATGGTTGAGGGTTTATCATCTATTTGTTATTAAAACTAGTTTTGCTTTCATGTTGCAAATTTGTAGCCAAGTATTTGCACCCATTTTCATCTATTTGAACTTTGATTGTAGGATTTGAATGGATTGATGCAAAGAGTTGATTCCAACTGAAAAACTCCATTTGTATATATAAAATTATTTAGTGCATGTGAAATTGGTATATTTTTTTTTGGGACCACTAAACATAAATAAAAAATAAAAAAATTCTAGTTGTTTGTCACCTTGCTTTAGCTTGTGTAGCTAGCTTCAAGAAGTCAAATACTTTGAGAAAAGAAAAAGGAAAAATATCTAATATTTTTTAGAGGTTTCTAAAAGTAGATCTACCTAAGTACTATAGAAAGGAAAGACAATAATGTAGAGATTCATAGATAGTGGACTGTGAAGTATGCAGTTCTAAAAAGTAGCCATATACTTTGAAAGGATCATGACTGTTCCCCTGTCAAAACAAGAAGCAAGCCACATCAAACATGTTGGATCTCCTTGGATTTTGTCATCATTATTGCTAGAAATGTCGACATTTTTGGATTCTTGTGTAGAACACATCCCTTGTTATGCTTGTGGATCTCTTTTCCTATAGGGGATGGAGTAATAACACCTTGTTGGACACCTTTTTGTTTTCAATACTTAGTAATTGAAGTTCCTCCTCTTCAGTGTTGCAGCAAGAGATAATTCAGTGGTAGTAGGTCCACCCGCAAGACTTTTGTCTGCAATGGAAGGGTTAGGATTTGAGAAGACCTTTTTCCAAAAAGAGGGTTCTTGTCTAGCTGTTGAATTTGGTGTGCAATAGGCTTTGAAAATTGTCATAACTATGTTAGGGAGGGAAGATGTTTGAACAAATAATTTTATTTTTTTAAACTACAAGGTTTCATCATAATTTTGACGAACATAGCCCGATGATCCACACAAAATTGTGATGAGGTTGTTGTACACATGACATATTTTTTGTCGTAATGGAAAAAATGGTTTGCTCCAATGTTCATTAGAAAATAAATGGGGTTTCATTGTAATTTCGATGAACATAGCCCAATGAACCACAAAAATTTATGACGAGGTTGTTGTACACACGACGTAGTTTTCATTGTAATAGCAATGAAGGTTTGCTCCAACATTCATTGAAAAATGGATGAAGTTACGTTGATTTTGTGATGGACACCACCAACATTTTTTGTGGCATTGATCGACAATGCTGGGTCGTGATTTTGACATAAAAAAATGGGTCGTTAAAGCGACAAAATTGAAATCAGTGTTGCATCGGTAAGTCGACAATAGTTTTTTGATATGGCACCAAACATTCGTTGGAATTTGTAGTCAAATACAATAGTAACTTGGTATGGAAAGAAGTTCGCAATGCACCATATTTAGGACATCCTGGTGTGACCAAAATGTTGGCTAATGTTAAGTCATTATATTTATGGAAGAATATGAAAGGGGATGTTGCAAGGTTTGTAGCAAGTTTCTTAGAGTTCCAAAGAGTTAAGCCAAAGCATCATCACCCTACAGGTCTTTTGTATCCACATGAAGTTCTAGAAAGTAAGTGGTGAGTCATTAGCCTGGACTTTGTACAAGGATTACCTATGTCAAGGAATAAGCACAATGCCATTCTAGTAGTGGTGGACAATCTCACTAAGGTAGCTCACTTTATACCAAGAAATATGACTGATGAAGCTCCTATAATAGCTCAATTTTTTTTTCAAGAGACATTTAGATTGCATGGGATTCTCGAGAAGATTATATTTGATAGGGATGCTCGTGTGACATCTAGATTTTGGCAAACCCTATTTTTTGCACTTGGAACAAAATTGAATATAAGTTTTTTATATCATCCAAAATAAGATGAACAAATTGAAAGGGTAAACCAAGTGTTATAGGACCTAATAAGGATGTATTACATGGATCAGCACTACAAATTGCAAGATTACCTACCATTGGTTGAGTTTGTATATAATAACTCTTATCATTCTATGATCAAGATGGCTCCATTTGAGGCATTATATGGAAAAAAGTATCAAACTCCTATAAGTTGTGATAAGCTAGAATATAGGATAAGCCTTGGGCCAGAGATTTTATCCGAAATGGAGGAGTGAGTTGGCAATATTAAGTAGAGGTTAGGAAAAGCTAATGATAGGGAAAAAAATTATGTTGATGTCAAGCGGGTACCTAGAAATTTCTTAGTAGGAGAAAAGGTTTTGTTAAAGTTCAAGCCTCATAAAAGTTCAATAAAGTTTGGAAAGTCATCCAAAATAGGTTCGTGATAAATAGGTCCTCTTGAGGTTCTTGAGGAGATCAACCCTATAGCTTATAGGATTTATTTTCCACTAGCTCTTGCCAAGATGCATAATGATTTTCATGTCTTATATCTTAAGAATTGTACACCAGGTGATAACCATGTTATTAACTAGAATGCTTTATAGGTATAGGACCTGAGAGTGGTAACACATAAGCTCCACTTACATAATAGAGAGGTTTTGTAGTGCAAGTTCTAATGGGATTAGTATGCAGAAGTTTCTGCCACTTGGGAAGTCTATGCTGAGATGAAGCAAAAGTTTTTGCAAGCCCTACAAGATTTTGAAAAGTCTTGAAAAATAATGATGTTTTGTAATATGATGCTTTATGTATTATTGTGTTTGATGTTTGATGTTATGTCCATGCCAATACATAATGGGGGAATATATTACACCCCAAGTGATATTACCTATTTACTGTTACCATGTTTTATCAAATTGCTTGAATAAATGAATATGTTTTATGGATCTTTACATTAATATGTTTGATGAATATTTATATGAAATTTTTTTATGAATTAGTGATTGATGCAATTTGATATTTTATAATGATTCTTACTATAAAATTTATGATGCATACGATTATGTTGTGTTATACTAACTACTGCTATGATGTGCCAAGTTGAGTGCAGGAGCCGGTTCGATCCTCTAGAAGAGAGGGGAAGTATCACTCAAGAGAATAACTTAGTTTGGTAACCATTAACGAGCCTCATTGAGCATTCACACACTCACATCCTACTTGGTCATAGAGATTCAAGTCAATTTTGGGAAAAGGTAAGTAATCTTTGATATGAAAGTTGAGATTGAGGATTGTGAATAAGTCTTGATGTAATGTGATAGTCTTTCCTTGTGTGCTTATTGTGGCATTGATGTGATGTATGCATAAAATTTATATATATGTATATGTGTACATGTCTACAGTAGACTCAATACATGTGAGTGAATACATACATGAGTATATGTAGGTAGACATACCTACACATGCTCATGGACAGATTACCCATATGCATGGGAATGTAGATTGGACTAAAAGTTACATGTATATATATATTCCATGTATACATCAATTGATGGTTATGATTATGAGTTTTTTATAGTATTATTGGAGGTGGTATTATGTATATGTATATATAGTATATATATTAATATATATGTGTGTAAAGTAATATAATCACATATATATTAATATATTCATATATTTAATATATAATTATATATATATAGTAATATTATTTATAAATGTAGTTATTATTCCATAATTAAATGTGTAGACACTGAAAAATGGCTTAGGCCTACGACTACATTTTTCATCATCAATTCAAGATACCCACAAAATGATTAAATGATTTTATTCATCTAATTAATTAAATATTTTTTAAACATTTAATTAATTCATTTCATTATTCTTCTAAAATTGATTAATTAAATAAATTACCTTAATTTATCTCAATTACATCGCTAATTAATTATAATCTCTTCTTTTAATTAATTAAACAAGTTTCATAACTTTATTTAATTAAGTCATTCAAAATTAAATCATATTCTCCCACATTTAATTAAAAAAATGTCTAATTAATTATTCTATCTTCTCACCTAAAGTGCCTCCATAAATTAAATAGTCCATTCAACTATTTAATCATGTGCACAAACTTCCTCCACAAAAGAAAGGAATTAATTTAATAATTAATTCCTCTATTTGAGCACATGTCTCCTACATTTTCAAGTAAATATCTCATGCATAATTATCTCCATTTTTTACTAACACTATCTCTCAGTTCACTCACCTGAATGATCTATCACCTCTTTCTATCAAAAACTCTATCTCAATTCACTCACTTGATTGATATGTCACCTCCTTGTGACTCACAAACTCTCTCTGTTACACCTCTTGAAACTAATTGATCAAATCACTTAACTATTCAATCAAACTAAGAAATCAAGTTAGTTAACTATGCAATCAGGTCCTCACACATGATCTAGACCCTTGAAATTCAAATCAATCTCAACCCTTGAATCTATGAAACTTCTATAAAAGAATATTTTCAATTATATTTTGGTAATCACAATATTCAAAGTTTTGCTATCAAAGTACTTATAGGGGGGACCTATGCTACCAAAATCTAAGTCATCCACTCTAGATAATATAGTTGGAGGAAACTCTAAGTGGGATTCCAGTGGATATTGTCATTTCCAGCCTTAAGATTATAATTGTATGTTTATTCATTTCAAACACTCTGCTTGGTGTGTCTTACATGTGTGTTCAGTCAGATCTAATTAAAAAAAAACCCAAAATTTGATCCTAAACAAGTCAAAAAATGTGTCAAAACCTAGGACTAGTTCATTGTTCAACACATTTGTCACATAGAAACCCACATTTGACATTCTGAGTCACAACTGTTTAATCTAGAAATGCATTTGATATTTTGAGTCACAATTTCCAAAACCTACAATGCATCTAACATTTTAAACTACATCTGTGAACTCCAGAAATGCATCTGATACTATAAACCATATATGTGAGTTTTTGTGATGCATCTGATCTTATGCACCACATTTGCAGTCTAGAACAATGCATCTACCTATCACAAAAAATCTTACAATCAACCAATGGAAAAGTCAGAAGACTTACAGTAGGATTTCATTATTTGATCTTCTCTCTACAATAAACCTGATCTAGACCTATGACTTGCTCATATTTAGGTTCATCCTCAATTTTCCTAGATAGTTTCTTTATTACATTATACATTGTAGACCTTAGGGTAGATAAACTGTCTTACCTTGATTGAAAATAGTGATTCAAATACAATTTCCCTTGACATATTGGTTTACAATCTATCTTTTATCATCTTAGTGGAATACCTCAAACTCACCAAGCTAGTTTGAATTCCACCCGATCGATTTGTCACTTATTTTTTTCAATATTGATCCTAAAACATCATTGGAAATCCTAGTTGGAACCTTGCATCAAACTTGTTCAGTTAGTGACTCATCCCTTAGTTATCCTTAGTATTGACATATAGTTTTTATTATATCTTAGTTATTGGATGTCATAATTTATGCCAAAAAAATACCAAAAATATAGCTTAACTTTCACATCCTAGATATTTGTATCTTATATGTTATCCTCCTTTGATAAAGTCCTATCTTATGGTCCAGACCAGATTACAAAAGAGATGATTAGAAATGGACCCTCCACGACAACATGACGACCTTTAAAATCCCACTAATGAATTGAACCTTGATACTACACCTCCTCAAGACAATACCAATACCACACACATTGGGTCGACATCACAAAAACCTTCGAAATCTAACCCATTTGATAATTTCCTCCTAAGAGACACCCAAGGTCATATCTCTATTAAGGAACTTGAGGTAGCAGCCCAAGATCTTGAGGTGGCTGAATTTTTTTATGAACTCATCATGCTTGACCCTAAGAATTTATTAGCCAAACTCCTAGATGATGGGGTTAAATTAACACTTGGATTTGACATAAACATGCTACAAGAGGTGCCTTCACCTATAAATGTCTCAAACCAAAACCAAGAAACTACAACACATATTCCATAGAATGTTATACCTCAGGTAAACCTCAATATACCTTTAGGAGGAGCTACACAGAGTGCTTCAATGATTCACACTACCCCAATAACATAATTTGTTCCATAGTCCATGACACAAGTTGCGACATAATCAACATCAATCCCTGTAACATAGTCAATAGCACAACAAACGAGCACTAATCAATTTAGGACCTCAACAAACACTATGAATACCTCCTTAAATAATCCTAATGCATGCAAGAGAATAATATTTTCAGGTTCAAGACCCAAACCTAAGGTTAATGTCAAGGGTACCACATATAGTCATGCTATTCTCCAAAAAAGTGTTACACAAGGACAATAGGGTACACATACGTCACCTCAGGTGAATCAAGCACAAGCAGGATTTCAATCAAATACCTTTACATCAAACACATCACAACAAGGTGCCCATGCACAACTTGGAGGTCATAATATACAAGGGAAACCCAACATGAACCCCTTACATACACATATACCCTAGGGGAAACAACAAACACCTCCATACACCTATCAAGTATTTATGCAAAATGTGGTACCCAACAATACAATGACATACCAAACCCACAAGTGGATTCCTTAACTACGCAAATTCTTGATTTACAAAAACAAATTGAAAACATGCAAGTAACAACCAAAAAATCCTACAACATGTAGGATCTACATCTGTATCCCTTTGGTAGGACTATCTACATGTTGCCTTTTCCACAACATTACACAATCCCAAACTTTCCAAAGTACAAAGGGATGGGCAACCCAATAGAGCAAATTAGAGAATTCAACATAGCTTGTGTTGACATTGCATTGGAGCATACATACTTGATGAGGTTATTCCCTAGAACTCTTATGAGTCTTGCACTTGAGTGGTTTTCATGATTACCTGGAGGCATATCCACATGGTCTGAGTTAGCCAACAAATTTGTAGACACCTATTCCTTTAACATCGAAAATGATATCACATTAGCCACTTTGTGTACCTCGAAACAAGAAGAAAAAGAGTCCTCTATCAAATACTTCTAGAGATGGAAAAACCTAGCACGTCGATGCTAGATAAAGATCCCTGAGAAATAAAATGTGGACATGTTTCTGGAAAACCTCTTGAATGCTTTAAAGGATCCCTTGCAAGTTTATTGTTTTGCCCACTTTGTAGGCCTAGTTGAAAAAGGAACCATGATTGAGAAATCACTTGTCACTAAGGGTTCCCTTAAGTTTTCTAAGAGTACAAACAATCAACACACATTCAATGACACAAACAATGCTAGTCTTAAAAAAATGTCAGAAGCGATGGGGTTGTGGATACCAAAGCAGTAAACAAATTTGGTCCTGTTGTCACTCTAAGAGGACCTGGAACACCAAAAACTACACCACAAACCCATACAACAATGAAAAATTCCATGTGAAACAATCAAGGACTTGGACAATAGAGACCACCAAAGTAATTCATTAGACACGAATATACTCCCCTCAAAGAACCCATTGAGTTCATATTGAAGAAATGTGTTCAATCGGGTGTCATACAACTATGGGAACCTACGACTTACATCTCTAAATTTAAACCCTCTTGGTGGGATGGTAATTCTTTTTTTGAATATCACCAAGGTAAAGGACATAAAACTTACACTTGTAGACAACTAAAAAATATCATTCAGGACCTTATTAAAGACAAACTAATCAAGGTAGAGGGACAAAAAAAACACACTTCCAATAAAGATCACATGATCTACAAGAATCCTCTTCAAGACCATGGTTCAGGGAAATCCTCTAGTTTAGGTACTAATAACAATAACATGGCCAATTATGTGGCTACTCGCTATAAATATTCCAAACTCTACAATCTTCGAGTTGCAGATGGACATATGAACAACATCATCATCAAGAAGACCCCAGAGTGCATTGTAAACACTCATAGAACTAAAATAACCATACCTGGCCCTTCACCCCCTAAGTATTCCCAAGCTAAAGGCCATTTTAACTTATTGGATCAGCTAGGAAAAACCCCAGCACAAATATCCATACTAGATGTACATCACCCAAGCATAGGGCCATCCTAGATAGGATGTTGAAAGAGACCGTTTTCCTAGATAACCTCGATGTTGACTAATTTTAAGCCATGGTTGGATTCCTAGTGAGCTCTCACCATTTTACCTTTGCTAACAAAGATTACTCAACCCAAAAGATGAACCATAATGACTCACTACACATTGAAGCCTTCATCCATCAAAGTATGATCAAACAAGTCCTGGTAGATGGCAGAGTGGGATTGAATATCTGCTCCCTAAAATTGGTTAAGGCACTAGGTTTCTCTAAAGCATATGTGGATAATACAAAGAGAATAGTCATAAAAGGTTATGATGATGATGAATGATCCGCCACAGGTATAATAGCACTTCCACTCTGAGTGGGACCCATAATGTTGGATACAACTTTCCAAGTATTAGATCTGGACATCCCTTATAATCTTCTCCTTAGTCGACCATGGATTCATCCCATGAAGGCCATTGCATCCACATATCATCAATGCCTAAATTTTCCCTACAACACCACTAAGATTATAATCCATGGTGATCCTAATCCCTTTGAGTATTGCACTAACCTATGAGGAGTATCTGAATGTCAGGTGTCCCTTAACTGTGATGCCTCAACATCAAATTCAACCAAATCCATTGAACCTTCCACACTCCATAGGAGATCTAGTGCCACTAATTCATTTGCCTCCACATCCTCTACTTCCACTGCCAAGTCCCTAGATCTTGAGATCCAGATTCAAAGCAAGGGATGCAGATATTACAACATGAACACTGCCTTTTGTATTACCATGATGCCAAAATCATCAAATACATATGTAAATTCATGTTACAGCATCGAACCCAAGGTCTTGATTCATGTACCTACTAAAACCACTTTCATAAAATGGGGAGACCTTGGTAAGGAAGATATTGAAGATGTGTCTAACTAGATCTATAAGGAAGAGGTGACATGACTTCCAATACAACAATATTGTAAAGGGTTCTTAATGATGCAAGCAAAAGGTTATGATGGCACCAACGAGTTAGGTATAAACAAGAATGGAAGAAGAGAACCCTACATACCTACTAAATGGGGGAAGAATCTTGGGTTAGGGTGGACACCACTGAATATTGGTTCTACTAAAACAAAATTGCCTTCAAATAAGGAAGTACGTGCTTCTAAATGTATCGAGACATCGACGAATTTTGACAATGACTTTTATGAAAATAATTATTCTAATAATTGGGAATGGGGATCCTATGCCTCTAGCACTTACAAACTGGGTAACATCTTTCCTAATCCAAACACACCTAGCCCTAGAGTAACCAACTGTATGTATGCCAATATCCAAGGCAATACCCCAATCCTTACCTTATCAGCTACTTCCCCACAATTTTCAAATACTAGTGATGGCATTTCGCTAGTCTACCCATAACTGGTTGACTGGGACCAACAAGGTCCTATTATTTTGGATACTTTTGAGAATGAAAAATATATTGTTGATTTCATGGGACTGAGAGAAGGAATGCCATGGGAAGACCATAAAGTTGGCTTCGCTATGTAACTTGATGTGGTTGTGTACTTTGGGGAGACTGCATCACCCTCTAGTCACAAAAATAATAATAAATAGAAAAAGGAAAGGTCTTTGGGTGAAAACCATGAGGCACGCTCTAATCATAAAAAAGTAAAAAAAAAGGACTTATCTAAAGGTGAAAACCTCCCTGAGGTGCCTAAGGATGGAGGGCTGAACTTTCTCCCCATCATAGAAGAGCGATCACCAATGTTGATTGAAGATACACAAGAGGTCAACATTGGAACACTTGAAGATCCTAAGATAGTGTTATTAGCAGCTTCCTTGACAGGAGAAGAAAACCCCAACTTCCAAGCATTCCTCACATAGAGCAAGGGTAATTTTCTTGGTCATACATCGACATGCCTAGGTTAGACCATGAGCTAGTATTACATCACTTTCCATTGAATCCAAATGTAAAACCAATAAAGAAAAAACTCTAGAAAATGCATCCATAAATAGCCTTGTTGGTCAAGATAGAACTAAAGAGACTCTTGGATGTTGGCTTCATTAATTTTATTGATTATGCAGATTGGATCTCCAATTTGGTACCTATCACAAAACCAAATCAGAAAATTTGCATATGTATTGAATTCAAAGATTTAAACAAGGTTTTCCCTAAGGATTACTTTCCTCTCCCCAACATCAACATGATCATGGACCTTACAGTAGGATACAATATTTTTTCCCTTATGGATGGTTTCTTCGGCGATAATCAAATTCATATTGCTCCAAAAGACCAACATAAGATAGCTTTCACTTGTCCCTGGGGTACTTATTGTTGGAACATCATGACTTTTGGGTTGAAAGATGTAGGAGCTGCATACCAACAAGCAATGACTACAATATTTCATGAACTAATGCATACCCTAATGGAGGATTATGTTGATGATCTCCTAGTAAATTATTTAACCAAAGTTGATCATCTAAAGGTTTTAGACAGTCTTTCAATGACTAGAAGCATATAAGGTCCATCTCAACCCAAAGAAGTGTGTCTTTGGGGTAAAATCCAAAAAACTATTGGGATACATCATCTCACATCGATGCATAGAAGTCGATCTCACCAAGGTAAAATCCATCATTGACATGCCTCTGCCAAATCACATCAATCAATTAAGGACATTACAAGGGAGACTATAATTTATTAGGAGATTCATTTCTCAACTTGCCAACAAATGCCATGAATTTCAGTACATGTTATGTAAAGGGATCCCTTTCATATGGATTGAAAAATACCAAGAATCCTTTCAACAGATAAAAGAGTATCTCCTAACACCTCCCGTGTTGATGCCACCAATAGATGGGAAGACCCTCATATTATATGTATCTACAACCACAACAACATTGGGGGAACTACTTGCTCAAAATGACCATGATGCAAAGGAAAGAGAAATCTACTATATTAATAGGACCTTGGTGGGGTATGAACTCAACTACACTTCTATCAAGCAGGCCTACCTGGCAGTGGTCTTTGTAACATAGCAATTAAGGAATTACATGTTGAACCACCAAACAAATCTGGTAGCAAAAATTAATCCACTCAAGTATCTTCTCGATAGAGTAGTGTTAACAAGGTGATTAGAAAAATGGGTCATGGTCCTTAGTGAATACAACATCCAATATGTTGAGTGCAAGGAAATCAAAGGATAGGTAATAGCGGATCAACTTGTAGATGCTCCAACACAAGCAGAACATCCCCTCATCGCTGATTTTCTAGATGAGTCACTCTTCATTGTTGAGACAAGTGATGTATGGAAGGTGTACTTTGATGGATCCTATACCAATCATGGATCAGGTGTTGGGATACTATTCGTCACCGCACAAGGTGACACGATACCAAAATAATTTAGAATAGCATTCCCTTGTACAAATAATATTATAGAATATGAGGACATATTAACAAGACTGTGTATGGTGATCAAGTGGAAGATTAAAAACATACAGGTCTTCGGAGATTCATAGTTAGTCATCAATCAGGTCAATGATGACTATGATAAAAAGGATGAGAAATTGACTCACTATACGAAAATGGTCGATAAATTCAAGCTTTACTTTGTCAATATCACCTTTTGTCACATACCCCATATTAAAAATAAAGCAACAAATGCCATGGAAACCATCGAATCACTCTTGGACATACCTACCAGCATGTCACAATATGAGTTCTTAGTGGAAAAAATATTGGCCCCAGCTTTTGACATCCTAGAATCTGAAATGGTTTGTGAACTTGTTGGTCCCGAGTCACCTTGGTACTTAGACACTTATAATTATCTCCATTCCCAAATTTTAACTAACAATTTATCCAATAACCAAAGCAAGAAATTTATTTGAAAACCCTCTCATTATGCCATCATCAAGGATACCTTATACTGATGAACCTTTGACAATGCCCTACTTCGATGTCTTGATAACATGAAAGCACAAATAAGCTTACATGAAGTGCATGAAGGAATTTGTGGTTCCCACTCTAGTGGTCCTACCTTAGCCAAAAAGATTATGTAGTTGGGATACTATTGGTCGACTATGGAACAAGATGGATACAAATTTGTCAAAAGATGAAGAAAATTTTAGGTTCATGGTAATCTCATTCATGCTCCAACATAGGAACTAAGGCCCATCACTTTGCCTTGGACCTTTTCTCAATGGGGAATCAACCTTGTAGGAAAAATTCATCCTGGTTGTCACCCACAAAAGGATATAAAATTCATGGAAAATCCTAACCTAGGAATTGGACATTCCAACAGGTGACTAACATCTTCTTATCATCATTCATTTACATTGTCAAATTAGGGAATGTATACTTGAAATGGAGTGGCACTGTATGTGCACTAAGAACCAGTTTCAGCCACAATTTACTAGAAATAAATGCTTGGAAGGAATTCTACTTATGATGCAAGAACATAATGTAAAGTCTTTTTAACTTAAGAATAACTTAATCAAAGTAGAAATCATGACAACTATTACTAAGGAACAAACCATGGGCTGGTCTTATGCTGCAAGAACAAACACATGGATGGATTCCTGATGCTACAGGAACATTATAAGACTGAGTTTGTGTTGAAACCTTCACGAATGAAATTCTAACTTATAATCAATAGGAAATAAAAAACTAACTATAGATACTCACTAAGTGGGCCCCCTTAGCAAGCATCAACCAATTTATGCAAGAATTGAACTCAAAACTTCATCAGCTTTTATTCATAAACTTGGAATCATATACATGGTCATTCTGCTTGTAAGAAAACTAACACAAAACTTTGTTTCTCATTATAATACTAATCTTAATACACTTTGTTCTATATTTTGTTATCTCTAGTCTAGTCTGTCTAATCTGTTCACTCACATAGGAGGAACACTTATTTATAGAAAAAGCAACTAACTCCTTAACTCTAACAAAGAAAGACATGGACATAAATGCTTCCTGACATCAAGGAGTAGACTTCTCATAAATGAAAGCATATATGTTCAACCAATCCAGAGAGAATCTAGCATTCCACTCTTCCTAGATTAATGATCATTTAGATTTCCTCCCAACGACCCGGTTAGAGAGTCTTTGCTGGAACAACTTCCTCGATGTCGTGTTGGAAATGGACTTTACTGCAGACTTGAGATCTATTGCGCATTGAATCATTCATGCCTCTTCAACAACCTGTGATACACATGGTGACAAAAGAAAAATAAAGCACACACATAATAACACGATACACATTCATTAATCACACATTAAATCCATTTCATTATCCAAAAACCACATGCATTATATTAGTCATTTGGGAGGTCAAACAGGGCAATAAATATAGACACACAGAGATGTTAAGCTATATAAATATAGGAATGTGTTGCCACAGGATACTACCCATTCTTAGATAAAAAGTCTTTAATCAAAGAGTTTAAACAACCATCAGTAAAAGAGTAAGAGTATTAAAAATACATTATAATACTCAAATTATGAGCATATTTTGAGCTCATCATTTTCCCCCTACTTATCCTAATGATGGTCCTCCAACATTAGGCTTTCTAGTTGTTTCTTTGAAATTAGTAGGAGTAGCATGACCCTGCATTGAAGTTCCAAATTTGTAGTAGAAACCTCTGAAATTTTTCCATCTCTCATACCTGCGGGTTTTTGCATCCTCATTAGCATCTATAGCCAAATAAGGGTAAAGTTGCCACATCAAAATTGGAGGTCGAAATGTTAATGATAACTATAATTCAAACCTTTCCTAGAGACCCAACTGCATATACTTCTTTGATCTTCTAATGGCTACTTTAAAATTCAAAGGGCTATGAGGCTCAGATTTCCTCAAACCAACAGTTAGTTTTTCCCATCTTGTTTTAATTCTAGAAGATGAAATCTTCCAAAACATATATGTTTGGTCTTTGAACTCATCATATACCTACTTCCTGATATCAAATATTTTCATTCTTGTTGTAGGATCATGGAATCCATATGCAACAGTAAGCCAAGTTCTCAGAACTATTTGGGGATTTGAGCTTTAAGATCGAAGTGGAATAGGTTCATTCCTTTCAGCCTCTTCATAAGCTTCTAATTGTTTCCCATAGTTAGTTTCATTGGCCGCCCAAGACATGAGTGACCTAAGATGAATGCCACCAATGTAGAGAAGTAGATTCTATTCTATTTCAAAGGGAATTAACAAACCATGCAGATGAAACTCACATAAATAATTTCTTAGCCAATTGGGTGCTTCTTGATATGCATCATAAAATTCTTTAGCTGTGTGAATGTTAGGGTCCAAATTTCTAGAAACTCTCATCAATTGGAACCATATAAATTTATCTTTAAGGCACATAGCATATACCCTAGGTGGTGGTCTGCATTCCACAATTTTACCAGTTATCTTCATCATTTCATCCATTTTCTCCTTCATTTCTTGAATTTCTTGTTTTTGTCTTTCAATTTCCTTTTTCGATTTCTTTTTTTCTTCTTCCCAAAGACTTTGTTGAAAGTCAGTTCTAGCCAAATGGTGGAAACTCAAAGTCTAAAGTGTAACAAGCCTCCATGTAATCCTAAGATATTCCAAATATTCAATCAACAATGTCCTTTTATAAACAACCAATGCTCGACAAGTTTCAGAGGGCAATGGTGTTTCATTGGACACTTTAGTGTGTTCAAATTGTTCTTCCTCTTGCTGCAGGGTGGACTCTTGTTGCTACTTAGGAGGAGATTGTGTTTCTCCTAAAATTTTCTCAACTACATCAGCCAAGTCATCAAGACTTGGCATCCTCCTTTTATTACCACTATCATGTTGTGCTTCCTCAACTTCCACTGTCTCAGTTTGCAGTTCCCCAGGAATAATAGTTGAACTTTGTAGAACATTCTCAGATACACTCTGAGAAACATCATGACTAAATTCTTCAGATTCCTTAGAAATGACTATAATTTCAGGTTGAATGGGGGTTGAGGTAACTTTACCCTATTTTCTTTTTGAAATTATTTTTGGCAATGTAACAGGTGCAGGAGGCTCTTTTGCAGCTTTCCTCTTTCTAACTTGCCTAGAGGATTCAGACTCAGTAGGAGAAGGTGATGGTGAAACTATGGTGGCAACAGGCATTTTTGCAGGAGAAAGCAAAGTAGAATGTTTTTTCTTTTGAACTTGAGGGCTTGATTTTGGGGTTTGTTCAGCCCTAGATGACTCTCCTACCTTCATTTTCCCTTTTCATTTTCTACTAGCAGACCTAGTTTTTACTTGGGTAGAGGGCTCTGGTGTGGAGGCTGTAGGACTAGGTGTTGCAGGAGTAGATGATTCTTGCTCTGCTTCCCTACTTGTAGATTCTACTCTCTTTTTCTTTTTCTTGCACTGTGCAGGGAGTGCTCTAGGAGGTTCTAGAGGTTGCAGACCCTTCTGGGCAAAAAATTCTTGGAAAGAAAGGGGTGATACATCCCTTAGGGAATGCTCAATCAAAATTTTAATAAGGGCATGATGGGTGATAGATTTTTCCTTACCCTTCTGGGTTTCATGGGCACTACATTCTAAAAGGTTTAACAAAAAGGTTTGGGACATTGATAGCTAAATCGTGCCTCATATGAATCAATAGTTTAAAATGATAAGAATGCAAATAGGAAAAACATCCCTCACAAGTCAAATACCTGATTATGAAGGAGGCATATTCTGAGTAAGGATAAGGCAGTGATACTCATTTGCATCCTTGTTTGGAAACCTCCAAGGGTCCATTTGTTGGTATTGTGAATTCAGCCCTAGGAGAAACAACATCTCTTCCCGAAGGAAATTTTTCTCCTACCACCGGAAGCCTAGTTACTTCAGCAATCTACTCTTCTGTAATGTCTATTGTAAAACCCCCCACTATAGCTTCTCCTTCTGAAAGAGTTCTCAAAATCTCACCTGCAGCTTCCTCATTAAAGGAATCTATCCTCATAAAATAATTCAACCATCTGCAATTGTTGAATGCTTGAACCACTTGAGTATTTTGCGTCAAGGCTTCATGAGCTTCTGGCTCATGTCTCACTAGCTGGCCACCCATATTCACAAATTATCCCAGCTGAAATTCCTCAAACTCAAACTTCTAAAAATTCAAAAAAAAAAATTCTTCACCCTGCTTCTTTCTTTTTGGTTGTTACCTTTCCTTACTTACCAAGAATGATACAAAGGATAATTGCATGCAATGATTTTTAGAAACTACTCAAATTAAGCAGTTAACTTGTTGATCAGGATAAAAGTACGTAGTTATTCTTGGCAAGTACAAGAAAATAAAACTATCCTGATAGACGTGGCAATGGAAAAATAAAAAGTTTTGAAATGGATTATCCCTGCCCCTTACTTAAAATTTGGCATGTGTCCACACATGTGCGAAAGGATAGGTGAAAAATAGGCAATAATGATTGATAGATACATAGGAATTAATGAATAAATGAAAGAAATAAATGATGTGACAATAAAAGATATTGTGTACCTTATAATAAGTTCCTGTAGATGTTGGGAAAGATCACAGCCCAGCTTGAAATGACCACTAGAATGGAAACCATAAATGAAGGTGGTATGGCAAGATGGATGAAATGGATGGGTGACGTGGAAGAAGATGGAATGAATGATGGTGATGAATAAAAATGGAGAAAGTGGCTTCCATAAAAAGGAAACCTTTATTAGGGTCATGTAACATAGCATTTTAAAGAGATGCTGCAGGAAGATCAGTGGCTGCATCTGAAACAAATTTCTTCATAAATTCTTCTTTGGATGTTGGCTTATGATACAACCTAAGATGGTGTCCATTAACCAGTAGCTTGAATCAGACAGGATCTATTGTAGCCAACTGAACATAACCATTATCAAACACATTTTCTATTTCATAAGGACCAGGCCATCTTGTTGTGAGTTTACCTTGATTTTCCTTGTACCTAGAGTCATAGAGCAGTGCTCAATCACCGACAGAAAATTGCTTAGTTTTGATATGGTGGTCATGCCATTTCTTTCTTTGTTGTTGGATAGCTTCAGTATGCTACAGGGCATCTTTCCTTATCTCATCCAATACATTCAACTGTAGGAGGCATTCCTTTTGGGCTTCTAAAAGATCAATGTTAAGCTGAAGAGTAGTTCTTAAGGTCTTATGCTCAAACTCTATTGGCAACATGGTAGTTTTTCCATAAAGTAACTCAAAAGGGGTAAACCCTGTAGTTGTTTTCCATGTTGTCCTATAGGCCTAAACTGCTTCAGGAAGGTTACTGCTCCAATCTTTCTTGTGTAACTATACTGTTTTAGTAAGGATTGCCTCTAATTCTCTGTTGGTAACCTCTGCCTAACCATTGGCTTGAGGGTGATAGGGGCTTGACTTTCTGTGCCTGATCTTATAATCATTCATCAATGTAGTGATTAAGTTTGATGTAAACTGAGCTCCTTGATCAGTAACAAGTTCCCTTGGGACTCCAACCCAAGTAAAAATTTTCTCATACAGGAACTCAACAACTTTACTATCATGGGCATGTGTCATTGCTTTCACTTCCACCCACTTGGTTACATAATCAGTGCAAACCAAAATGTAGGATTTCCCATTGGATGGAGGATCAATAGGCCCAACAAAATCCATGCCCCACTTGAGGATATAGGGGAATTTCATCAGACGTTTTTGGACTCCCCATACATTGACATCTTTCACATTTTCTGGTGTAGGCTACAACATCCTTGTGTAGTGTGGACTAATAGTACCCTGTATTAAGAACTTTCATTGATGTTCTCTTGGATGCAAAGTGCCCACCACATGGCTCATCATGACAAGCATGCAAAATGTCATAGGTCTCATCTTCTCTAACACACTTTCACATGACTTGGTTAGGTCTTGTGTAAAATAAACAGTTTGCAATCCATGAAAAGTCAAAACTTTTCTCAATTAATAGTTTCCTGTCCTTTGGTGAGAAGTGAGCTGGGATCTTGTTAGCTGCTAAATAATTTGCAATATCTGCATACCATGGAGTTTGAGTAGCAATAGAAAATAGATGTTCATCAGGAAAGCCATTATCAATTACCTAAGAGGTGGCAGGTGTAGTTGTTTGAAGTCTTGACAAGAAATCAGGCACCACATTAGTCCTACTTGGCTTATCAATAACTGTGATATCAAATTCCTGCAACAATAGGAGCCATCTTGCTAATCTACCAGATATGGTAGGCTTATTCATGAGGTACCTTATTGTTGCATGATCTGTATGAATAAATATTTGGTAACTAGTGAAATAATGTCGAAACTTGTTTAAGGCATACACAACTGCTAGTAATTCTTTCTCTGTGATAGTATATTTTAATTTAGGTTCTTAAATTTTTTTGCTAATGAAATATATGGCATGCTCTATGGAATGCTCTTTTTGTCCTAAAATTTCCCCTATGGCATAATCAGAAGCATCAATGTGTATATGAAAGGGCAGACTCCACTTTGGTCCTTGAAGAACAGGTGCCTGAGTAAGTAAGTTTTTAAGTTGCAGGAAAGATTTGTCACAAGCCTCAGTCTAGCTAAATTCACAATCCTTATTCAATAAGGCATATAATGAACTAGCTATTTTGTTGAAATCTTTGATAAATTTTCTATAATATCCAACATGTCCTAAGAAACTTCTAACATCCTTTTGTTTCATAGGTGTTTAATATTCCAGCCTGAGAGATATGATGGCCTAAAACAATTCCTTCTTTCATCATCATTAAACACTTCTCACTATTCAAAGATAAATTACGCTCCTTACATATTTTCAACACTTTCTCCAAATTTGCTAATGCATCTTCATAAGTAACTCCATAAGTGGTGAAGTCATCCATGTAGACCTCCATAGAATCATGAGAATGTCAGCAAAAATACTAATGACTGCCCTTTGAAATGTTGCAGGTGACAGGCCAAAAGGTAAGACAGAGTAGGAAAAAGTGACCCATGGATAGGTAAAAATTGTTTTGTCTTGATCCCCATGGGCAATTTTAATTTGATTATACCCACTATATCCATCCAAAAAGGAGAAATACTTTTTACCAAACAATGAGTCTAGCACTTGGTCAACAAATGGCAGTGGAAAGTGATCTTTTTTAGTTGATGTGTTCAACTCCCTATAGTCTACACAAACTCTCCATTTTCCACCTTTTTAGGAATGATCACCAATGGAGATACCCATTGATTGTCTGAAATGGGGTAGATAAAACAAGCATCAAGCAATTTTTGGAATTCATTTTTAACTATTTCCTCGAGTGTTGGGTTTATCCTTCTTTGAGGCTACCTAATAGGTGAACAATATTGCTTAATGTAGATCTTATGAGTATAGAGTTGAGAATCTATTCCCTTCATATCCTCATAGTCCCATGCAAAAGCTTTGTGTTGAGCTTGCAACATTGTGACCAAGGCGATTTGTTGAGATTGAGGCAACTTATTATTGATATTCAGACAATGGCCTAGAGACAATTCTATTTGCTTGGTATGATCATTCATGGAGGCTACTGATAAAGGTGGTGTCTATATTTCTTGTGGAAGCAAATTTTGATAAACTGCAGGAATTTTAAGTGGCAAGCTCTTAGGATTTAGTTGCTACAGGAAGCATTGTTGAGGATAGCAATCTGGAATAGATAGGCTACTCATATCAGAGTTGGACTACAAAATGTGTAAAAGTGGGTCATCCTCACTCTAAAGTTGGGAAAACATATTAATTTTCAGCATCATTAGCTAAGCCAATGAACTGACTTCTTTAGTTTCCTCTCCTAAATCTGGTCAAATTGGTTGAGATAAGTCTAGTTGAGGCTGGGCAAGTGGGTATAAAGCCAATTTCTTTATTGACTGGCCATCAGAAATTGTCATGTCTCCTGAATGACATCCTATTAAATCATCAGTTGTGGCTAACCATGGTCTACCTAGGATGATAGAATATCCTCCCAAAGTTGCCTTAGTGGACAATATGGTGAAATCTGTTGGGTATTCCGAAGACTCAAGGTTGACAATTATATCTTCTACCATGCCATCAGGTGTTACTGTGGAACTATCAACAAGCTACAAGATGGTAGGTGTAGACCTAATGGATAGGATATTCAAATACATCATAGTATGCTTGGTCGTTACATTGATGGTTGCACCAAGGTCAACCAAAAAATTCTTTACTATCTGGCCGTTAATATTTATTTGTACCATAGGACTTCCAGGGTCAACATATTTTGGCATGAATACCTTCCCTAACATAATATATGCCAAATTTCATAGAACATGGATAGTTTTGGGATCCTTTTTCTTCCTTCCAGGTTTCTTCAAATAGGCCTCCTTAATGGCTTTCCCATAAATTGGGACATCTTTAATGCCTTGAAAGAGGGGAATTTGAATGTGTACATTCTTTAGCTAATCTAAAATATCAAAGGTGGGCTCTTCCATAGACTTGGATGTAGTGACTTGCAATCTCTAAGGAAAAGGAGGTTTGGCTTGATGCTGCAGGACAAGCTCCTTAGAGACAATATCTAGTATAGGTATATGTTCTGTAGGATCAGTAGGTTGTTCAGAGGCAGAGTCTGGAATCTCAGTAATTATTGGTGGATGTGGAGCAGGTAGAGTGGTTCCAAACTTGAGATGGATATCATTAATATTCATGACATAAGCTCGATACTGATTGGATTCTACAAAATAAATAGGTTGTTATTACTGCTTATTATGAGGATTTGACAATGGTTGAGCAGGCATAGGCATTTGTTTTGGAGGGCCAGTATTTGTTGTTGGTGCTGCAGGAAGTGCAGGAGGTGGCATGAGGGATGGAGGTTGTGGCTACTAAAGCTATAGAAATCCAGGGGATTGGTTCTACCATTGCTGAGAACCTCTCCATTGAGGATTATGCTGCAAGTTACCTTGGGGTGGAGTCCATTGTCTTTTTGGCTATTGCCAACCTCCTTGAGGAGATTTCCATTGAGGACTCTGATAGTTAGGCCAGTGTGGTTGAGAAGTATTCCAAGGTGGTGATGGGCCATATGTAGGTTGTCATTGGTTATTGTAATTAGAATAAGGATTACTAAAATTCAAAGGGTCTTGAGGCATACCTTCTCTTTGATCCCATGGGAACCTTTGTGCAACATAGAATACTTGGTCATCATCACCCTCTACTACCTTAAAATCAGTAGGTAATTGCTTAGCCTCCATGTTAGCCACCATCTTACATCTGTAGTCACATTTCTTTTGTCTACAATGTGGACAAAACTCAACCAAGATTGCTTCAGCTTCCTCATGTTTCTTCTGAGCTTGCATAGTATCCAACTGTGTATCCATGTTGTTTATGATATCCTGCTTGAAATTAGATAGAAAATTGAGATCTCCATCTGTGAAACTCCATTAGTAGAAGACTTTTCCATAGTAGTTTGATGACTTCTACCCTCTTAAAATTTTCTCGAGAGTAGTTGCAACATATGTTATTAATATCATCCCAAGGCACTTGGGTTATATCTCCTCCTCTCATCAGATCCAGTGCATCTATACAAGCGTCATTGATTCCCCTTAGAAAAATTAGTTTCTAAGATTCTTCATTGAGAGTATGGTCTGAATTCTTTTTCAGGGAAAACAAGAATCTTGAGATATAGTCTTCTAGGCTTTCTTCCTCCTTTTGCTAAATTTGGAATATATCATCACCCTTACTACCACTCTTACAATATTCCTTGTATTTCTCAAGAAATTTTGTTTGCATGACTTCCCAACTATCAACATCATCCCTTCCCAAACTCATAAACCATCTAAGAGCTCCCTCCTTCAAAGTAGCAAGAAACAACTTCAGCTTATGAGCATCTGAAGTGTAATCATAGCTGCAACAAAGGATGTCAAACTCAAACAAGAAAGTGTCTAGGTCCTTTGTAACTAGTCCATAGAACTTGGGAAGTAATGAAGAAGGGATATTTTTAAGGTTATCATTATATTGCTAGGCGATGATGGGGAATTCAAAAGAAGGAGGTCGATTAGGTGGATTTTGTGCCATATTTGCTTGATAGAGTATCAAAGCAAATGGATTTTCTTGAGGTTCTTCATCAGCTAGGGAAAAGGGAAATACAGCAAGTAGGTCTTTAGAAACAACAAATGGATTGATATCTTGGTCTCCTTCTTCCTCAAATAGATTATAAGTTGGTTCAAAATCATTATCAATGAATGGAGGGTTAGGGAGGAATCTTCCTAGAGCATCTCTTCTTCTATGCATGTAATGGACTTAACTAAAAATTGAATGAATTTGAAAATGCTTGAATAATCACACTAAACTACTGCTAACAATGAATATGATAGGTTCTTAGCTTGACACCATCCCCGACAATGGCACCAAAAATGGTTGTCGCCCACAAAAGGATATAAAAGTCATGGAAAATCCTAACCTGGGAATTGGACATTCCAACAGGTGACTAACATCTTCTTATGGTCGTTCATTTACATTGTCAAACCAAGGAACGTATACTTGAAATGGAGCGGCACTGTATGTGCACTAAGAACCAGTTTCAACCACAATTTAGTAGAAATAAATGCTTGGAAGGAATTCTACTTATGATGCAGGAATGTAATGTAAAGTCTTCTTAACTTAAGCATAACTTAATCAAAGCAGAAATCATGACAATTATTACTAAGGAACAAACCATGGACTGGTCTTATGTTGCAGGAACAAACATAGGGATGGATTCTCGATGCTGCGGGAACATTATAAGACTAATTTTGTGCTGAAACCTTTAGGAATGAAATTCTAACTTATAATCAATAGGAAATAAATAACTAACTACAAATACTCCCTAAGTGGCCCCCCTTAGCAAGCATCAACCAATTTATGCAAGAATTGAACTCAAAACTTCATCAGTTTTTATTCATAAACTTGGAATCATATACATGGTCATTCTACTTGTAAGAAAACTAACACAAAACTCTTTTTCTCATTATAATACTAATCTTAATACACTTTGTTCTATCTTCTGTTGTCTCTAGTCTAGTCTATCTAATCTATTCACTCACGTACGAGGAACACTTATTTATAGAAAAAGCAACTATCTACCTAACTCTAACAGAGAAAGACGTGGACATAAATGCTTCCTGACATCGAGGAACAAACTTCTCATAAATGAGAGCATATATGTTCAACCGATCCATAGAGAATCTAGCATTCCACTCTTCCTAGATTAATGATCATTTAGATTTCCTCCCAACAACCCGGTTAGAGAGTCTTTCCTGGAACAACTTCCTCGATGTCATGTTGGAAATGGACTTTACTGCAAGGCCGAGATTTGTTGCGCATTGACTCGTTCATGCATCTTCAACAACCTATGATACACATGGCGATAAAAGCAAAAGAAAGCACGCACATAATAACACGATACACATTCATTAATCACACATTAAATCCATTTCATTATCCAAAAACCACATGCATTTTATCAGTCATTTGGGAGGTCAAACATGGCAGTAAATATAGACACACAAAGATGTTAAGTTGTAGGAATATAGGAATATGTTGCCACAGGATACTGCCCATTCTTAGATAAAAAGTCTTTAATTAAAGAGTTTAAACAACCATCAGTAAAAGAGTAAGAGTATTAAAAATACATTATAATATTTAAATTATGAGCATATTTTGAGCTCATTACATCCCACTTCCTCAAATGGCCATAAATTCATCATAATCGCTACTGAATACTTTACCAAATGGATAGAGGCCATCCCCCTTACCTACATCACCAACAACCAAATTGAAAAGTTCATTCTTAATTATATTATTTTCTGTTATGGTCTCCCATAATCCATAACTACGAACAATGGTCATCCCTTCATAAACCAAGACGTCCATGAGCTCTGTGAACAATTCCACATTCAACATCATTTTTCCACTCCTTACTACCCGCAAGGAAATGGTCAAGCCGAGGCGTCCAATTAAACCATCATTAAAATCCTTAAGAAAATTGTCAATGATGTTGGCTATGACTGGTACATCCAGCTCAACCCTACCTTATGGGTGTATCGAACTAGCATTCGTAGTCCCACCAGGGCCACCCCATTTTATTTAGTCTTTGGTTTGAAGGCTATTCTCCCCATTGAGGTTGAATTCCCCTATCTCCGAGTGTCCATGAAAGGTTTAATCGATGGTGAAGAGTACATGATATCTAGGCTGCATAAGCTAGAATTACTAGATGAGTGAAGAAATAAATAATTGACCCACTTACAAGCATATCAGAACCATCTTTGTAAAATTTACAACAAGAGGGTCCCGGTCAAACATTTTGACATCGGTGACCTAGTACTAATGCAAAATCCTAAAAATTAGGCAGAACGAGATAAACCTAGTAATTTTGAGCCTAACTGGCTAGGCCCTTATTTCATCACAACTTCCTTTGGTTCTGGTGCATATTAAATGTCTACTCTAGAGGAGGAACCATTATCTAAGCCTATAAACAACTTGCATCTGCACAAGTTTTACACATATCTTTAGAGAGCTCAGTTAAAAACCATAATATAAAAAAAAAAATTGGAAATTTTGAAAAAAAAACCAAAATGGTAAACAGAAATAATTTGTCCAACAATGAAAACCATCTCAATAGCACTATGGATAAGTAACATGGTGAAAACTTGGTGAGCATGCACCATATGTAGACAATCTTTTCTTTGTCATCTATTATCACTGCACATGGTTTGTTTACCTTCACCCATATTAATATAACTACCCCTCCTTCATTACATGACACCCACAATGAGAGTAGTTGCTAGTCCTATGGTTGGAGATTGGTTAATGCTCACAACGTACCACACAGAATCCCTCTTACCATCTAATCCCACACAGTACCTAACTAGGGGAAAATACCTAACACCCATTCTTGGTGGAATAAACCTATAGATCTTAAGGACCTAACACACTTGGAAAACTCAAAAACATTTATAAAATGTGTCAAAAATGAAAAAACATTCGAAAAAAGTAAAAATCCCAAAAACATCCAAATAACCAGAAAACTACAAAAACAAGGTCACCATTTATCATTTCAATCTTTGTCAATTTCAAACTATGTTTCCTCTACAAGTGGACATAGGCAAGGTCATTTGTCGATGTGCCCTCAAGGCATTAGGTTAGTTCCTTCTAGGTTTTTCAAATAAACACAATAAAATCATGACTTACTCTTTGTCAAATAAAGCAAAGTCACATTGTGTCAAACTACGAGGTCTCTGCATTGTATAATGTAGGAAATTCCATCAATTGATGAGCTCCCAAGGCTATAATAGGTCATTCCTTTGGGGTTTTCTCACATTCACTATCACACACATCAAATATCTTTAAATAAAACAAAATCTTTTTTAGTCAGTCTTGTTAGTCAAAGTCATGTTGAGCTACAAGGTCTTTGTGTGTACAACGTAGGCAAGGCTATTCTTTGATCATCCCCCAAGGCCCCTAGAATAGGTCCTTAGGTTAGGTTTTCAACACATTTGTTAAACTTCTCAACAACATTGGCTATATAATGAATGACTCAAACACAAGGTAAAAAACAATGCATAATCCAACCAGTCAAAAATCATAATCTATCAAATCAATCATTTAAGGGTCTTCAAGATGTGTCCTTCTTGACATTAGACTCTTTCTCTATCAAAAAAATTATTCAGGATATGTATTTCCTGAATCAACATCAAATCTATCAAATCAATCATTTAAGGGTCTTCAAGATGTGTCCTTGACGTCAAACTCTTTTCTGTCAAACAATTTATTCAGGATATGCATTTCCTGAATCAACATCAAATATATCAAATCAATAATTTAAGGGTCTTCAAGATGTGTCCTTCTTGACGTCAGACTCTTTTCTATCAAACAATTTATTCAAGATATGTCTTTCCTGAATCAACATCAAAATTATCAAGTCAATCACTTAAGAGTCTTCAAGATGTGTCCTTCTTGATGTCATAATATTTCCTATCAACTGTGGGTCTTCAAGATGTGTCTTTCTTGACATCAGACCCTATCATGTAATTTATTCAAGATGTGTCCTTCCTAAATCCTAACCTTAGAAATAATCAAACTCGACATTTCAATCTTCTTTAGGATGAGTCCTTCATAAATAATGACCATTCAACCTCGTCATCACCAAGTCAACTTTGTTAAAACAAACAAAGATCTAACACACATGTCTTGACAAGAATTTTTATTTATTTTCAATGATTTGATATGACCATGTGACTATCCACCTCGACGATCTCCTATGATGGATTTAGAGGAGCGACAATTTTACATGAAAATATCTTTCTTTTTTACTGATTGTCTTATCTTTTTTAAATTGTCATGTTCCTAGCCACCTCAAGGATGTCCTAGAAATAGGATTTAGAGGAGCAATTCCATATCATGATGATTGTCTTATATTTTTTATATGACCATGGATTAGCCACCTCGACGATGTCCTATGATGGATTTAGAGGAGCGACAATATTACATGAACATGTCATTCTTTTTGACTAATTGTCTTATCTTTTTCAAATTTTCATGTTACTAGCCACCTCAAGGATGTCCAAGAATTATGATTTAGAGGAGAAATGAAGTATCATGATGATTGTCTTATATTTTTTATATGACCATGTGATTATCCACCTCGATGATGTCCTATGATGGATTTAGAAGAGTAACAATGTTACATGAACATGCCATTCTTTTTGACTAATTGTCTTATCTTTTTCAAATTTTCATGTTACTAGCCACCTCAAGGATGTCCTAGAAATAGGACTTAGAGGAGCAACGACATACCATGATGGTTGTGTTATATTTTCAAAGCTATCATGTCACTAGCCACCTCAAGGATGTCCTGGAAATAGGATTTAGAGGAGCAAAAACATTTCATGACACATTTTCTTTGGACAGTTGCTTGTGGTTTGTCTCAATAAAAAGACTAGGGAACAATTGGGTTCCTAAGTATGAGTCATGAAAATCCTTGTTTGTGACTTTTTTTTTTGGAAAAAGAATGATATTGCACACCATTGGTATATCTCATATCATGGTGTTTCTTATCTATTGCAATAAACCACCAAATGATGACTAAAATGAAAATTCTTAGTATAATGACAATAAATTACTAAAAAATATTTCTTTCATGCCAACATAAATTGTCATCAATCTTGTAATGCCCCGCCAAGTAACCTTAAAGGAAGTTGCAATTAACATCATAAGCGAACCAAATTTTTTTTTTATAAAGTGCATTTAACATACACATTCACTTACTAATTAACAACAACCTCTAAGGCTACAAGGTTAGGATTACTTAAACCCACACATACATATTACATATAACCATAGCCTTATGAACTTTATGAAGTAACCAACATACATCATAAGAATACCACATAACATAATAAGATAATCAACCAAGATACAATCTCATAAACATTATCTTGATCCAATAGATACATCACTCATTCCCAGAATGAGGCAATAGTACTCAAGGTTACAATTACAAACTTCCACCTCATAAACATAAGAGGGATAAAGTAACTTATACAAGTTAAAATATTACAATGCAAGATAATACAACAAGAACTGCGAGCTGTCCATCCGGATGCCTCGCCACCAAGTACAGAAGATCGATGGGGACCCAACGGTTTTGGTGCATATTCCACACAACCAATGTGGTACCCGAAGGCCCACCCCCCATGCTAGGAGATAGTAACAAAGTAACATGGACTAAGATCTACAACCACTAACCAAAGGCAGACTAACTCATACTGTTATAACCAACCAAATGAATTAACAAGTACAACTCATTCACCATACAAGTACGAATCAAGTACAACTCAAATACCATACAAGTACAATACAAGTACAACTCCAACATCACTGACATAGGTCACATTGCTTCCAGACATAAAGTAGATCAAGTATGTTCAAATAACCATACACATAAAATAATTAACAACAGTTGTCATAGATAGAGTGTCATCGCAAGGTTTGTCATGAGATCTCCTCTGGGCATTCTTCATAGGCTCCGGCACAAGTAATCCTAGTGGCCTCAACCGAATCCCGGCACTCATACTCACTCATGCGGAATCAACTACCTCTCACAAGAACTAGATAGTTGATCTTGCCATTCCAGGCCTTCTCACTCATCCCAAGTCTAAACAAGCCCTTGTGTCTATGAGTGAGGATTAAATTATCTTGATTAGTGTGAATTGCATCCTAATCATCTAAGTACATTAATTTAATTATCACTTGATTAACTCACTTTTGAAGGTTACTCGGTTTACCACTTTGGGCTCCGGCCCCTAACAAAAGCCACTCTTCTAATGGACAACACACACCCAAACAATCCACCAAGGGAAACAGAAGTGCAAACCAACTGGGCATCATAATCCACTCCAACACAAGGAGGATACAAATAATAGAACTCACTCCAAACATCTTGGAGGCAACAATCACATAGTCCACTCTTTTCACAGGAGGTACAAAATATTTCACTCCAAACATCTTGGAGGCAACAACACATAGTCCACTCCTTTCACAGGAGGCAACAAGATAAAACCACATAAAAAGATCACTCCATACAAGGAGACACGGATCCCATAATCCGCTCTTAAACCAAGGAGGTGCAAACATCCTCGTTCGTGAAAATCGGGTAAAACTAAAAAGACGTCATGCACTACCCAAGGGAAAACAACTAGATGACACAAAGATTCAACAACCCTTATCCTCTAAGTTCTTCTGGAAGACTTATAATTTAGGACTGACACTAAATCCCAAAACCAACAATGCAACTTGACGACATAGCAACAAAAGCATTCAAGTCATCAATCAAATCTAATATTTGGATTTTCTAAATCCATACTCATTCAATAGGTAGTGTAGAAAAGTCAAAGTCATGATAACTAGGCCATCTCAAATAATCATAACCCTTATTTCCCTTTTCATTATAGAAAATCTAAAACAATTAAACTTACTTCCCTTTACTGAATACAGAGAATTAAATCCTTTAAGATAATCATAAGGAAGATACTACTTTTGGATATACTAAATCCATATCTCTTTCATAATCCAATCACACTGATTCAATTAATCTAAATAGAAATTAATAAATAACATAATTGATTGCCTCATCAATAAAACAACTTCTTAATTTACTTTTAAATCGACACAAATCCATGCAAGTAAACTTTTTCCATTTCCTAACCAAATCTTACATCTCATTCAACTTTCTATTTAAAACATTCAATCACTTTAATATAATAACATATTGTTTCTCTATCCATTTTCCATATACACTAATCAATCCATTTTTAAATCTCTATTCAATAATACATTGCATGCATCTCATTAAAATAAAATACGATAATGAATTTTACACTGAATATATATATATATGCTCCATATTATATAGACACCATTAATATTCCATTCACAATGACTAGATTTCTCTATAGAACTAAATAGAACATAATAACTATTTGCCTTTTTCAATATAGTTAGTTTCTAAATTTACTTCTAATGCAACTTAACACTATTGCAAACAATCTTTTTTCAATTTTCTATCTAGAGTTTATATTTCTTCAACTATCCATTTAAAAACATGAAATTTCATCAATGTATAAAAATATCTTTTGGCTTGTCTCTTTGACTACGCATTTAAAACTTATCTTTTAAATTATTCATGCGAAACTAAATCACACGCACTTAAATAAAACAAGGTAAATACTGGTTGAAAATACTCATGAATATATATATATATATCTTAATATATTTTCTTCAATCATATTAACAAAATAACCATTTCCTTTTTAAATCAAGTAATTATTTCTATTAAAAAAATATCTTTCTCTATACATTTTCTACACATACTAATTATCTCTTTTAAAACACTAATGATACCCAATTTGCAAACAATAGAATAAAATAAGATAAAATATTATTTATTCTCTCAAATGGATATATACCTTCACTATATATATATACTAAATATAAATTAATATATTTAAATATATTTAATCATTAATATATCTTCTATCCTTTGCAGAATATCAAATTGATTAATTCAAAATAAAATATCCTTTATCATCAATATTTCAAAATATAAATATATTTTTCCAATTAAATCAAATTAATAATTGGACCTTTTACATATGGATTTAAATTCCACAATTCAATTTTAAATTATGCATTCTTTAAATCAAATATTTAACTCCTTCAATTAAACTCTAACATGCCATTTTAAAATAAACAATAATTTCCCCATATGTTTATAATTTTAATTCCACTAATCTAATATACAAATTTTATTTAAAATAATATAAATAAATATAATACTTTAGTATTATAAATTATAATATAAAATATTATTAAATAATATTTTAATATTATAATAACAATACATAAAATATTAATATTTATAAATATCAATTTATTATTATTTTATTTTCAGAACAGCCATGGGAAAATAAATTAACAGCAGTCTCATGTTTTAAGCATAACTCAAAAACTACGATCTGGGTATTTGAGATTTTTGGACAAGGGTAAGAAAACTTCAAAATGCAAAAACCCTTTAAATTTCTAGAAAACCTAGTTTGTGAAAGTAAAGTTATAGGCGATGCAATTAGACCATTTTACCATGAAAATATAATTATACTGCAGATTTTAAAATCTGTTTTTGATAATAACCAGAAGGTATCATTTTCTAAAAAAATTCTAAATGCATTGTTCAATCTCTATGTTTAATTTCAATAACAATAAAATCAATTTCTCCAAATAATTTAAATTTAACTAAGGTTTTCACAATTTTCACTCAAGAATTTTCACAAGCAAAGGCTGTAACTTTATTTAATTATTTTCTTCTAATATCAAATTTGTTTTCTAAACTAAATTTAACAAATAAATCTTTAATCACTACTATTTTAAAGAAAAACAATTAAGAACAATAAAACACAAAGAGGAAAACCTGGTATAAGAAGCTACAGGAAGAGATGAATTTCTGATGCAAGCCTCCTCCAAAGATTTCCTGAATTTTCTTCAATCCTCCAATGAATCCAATCCAAAATCCAACAAATGCAAACACTCTTTCCTTCAATCAATTCTACAATCAAACTTTCTTCAAACCCTTGTGCAAATTTTCCAAAATTTCTTCCGTGCTGTAAAAATGTATTTTTCTAAAAACTTTCTTGCCCTAAAATTAAAACATATATCCTTATAAATCAAAAATACCTAATTCAACCCTAATTCACATTACATGCAACTTAGATATTTCAATTTCAATTTCAATTTCACTTTCAATTTCAATTTTAATTTCAATTTCAACTTCACTTTTCAAAAATCCACTTTCAATTTAAAATGAAATTTCAAATAATAAATTAATTTCTAAAGTTGCAACCAATTTCCCAAATAAACATTTAATTACAATTTCTAATTTAATTCTCACACGTTGGAATTAAATTCCAAAATTAATTCTAATTCTTTTATTTTCTTTTATTCTCTTGCATCACGTTTAATTAATTAATTTAATTATTTAATAACTAAACTCAACCCCCTTGGATTAAATTTAATTAATTAAATAATTTAAATATAATTAATTGATTTAAATATAAACTTTTCTCTACATTGCATTATTTAAATTAAATAATCATCAACATGATTTAAATGCAATTATTCTAAATATCTATTTCCAAATTAAGAATTCTTCAGAATTAAATAACATCAAAGCAAGACAGACAATAACTCGACACACACAACTGATGACACACTAAGGCTAGGGTGTAAACTTGACACATGTTACCTAGCTACTATCTCTCGTTCAACTTAACCGTTAGATCGACACACTCAAACCTGTGAAACCAGGTGGAGTCGATGTCATGTACCTGCAATCCTGCAACCAAGTAAACAACATCATACAATATATCTAGCATATAATACACACCGTGAAGAAGAAATTACGGATTCGTAGGGCACTCAAAAGCGAGTGATGCGAAACCGTCGTCTTCACCAATACACTCATCGAAACTGACACTTCCATCATAATTCCAATAGTCTCATAATAACATCTCATGCTAACTCTACAACATCATTAATCCATAATACATGTGAAACAATAATCAGATAACTACATCCCACAATAATGTTGTCGCTCAATAGTAGCAATCAAAACATCATAACAAAATGTATCCAATATCAAAGTAACTGCAACCAAACATAGCATAAAGCAACTTGAACAAAAATCAAAACGGAGGGGTGTTACAAATCTAAAATTCTTCTTCTATCACATCAGGATGGTGTACACACAAAAATCACCTCCATTCATTGCAACATTAGAGTGCATTCAATAAGGAAATCAAAAAATCAAAACATTATCATATACATTTGCATAACATGATATATATATAGCTAACACAATGCATACAATGACTATATCTCATAACTCACATGCATCTATTACATCATAAATCAAGTGCATCAATCATAATTAAAATAATACATCATAATTATCAAATAAACATGAATAATAAATGAATCATCAGTGCATCACATGAATAGACACATCATATAATCATCGCCAAAAATGCATCGCATAGATATCTCAAAATGTGTCACAATATAATATCCAAGATGTATATCAAAAAATGGAGCTCATAGGCTCTATAATCATAATTGAGTGTCTATAATATATAAACATGCCCCTAGGCTAAAATCCCACTACTTTGATGAGAAGAGTGAGGAGGTGAGTAATAGGGAGTGCCTAAACAACGTTGTGTGAATGGGGGAATATCATAAGGTCTTGGCCTGTGAGGTCCTAGGACACCACCATTGCTCTGCAATCTGCTCTGTGATCTGCTATGCGATTTTTTGCAAGATCTCCTACTACACACTTGAGAAGCATTAGGAGCCCGCCTCTCAAGAGGTACCTCTACCTCATATGAATCCCTATAGTACCACTCTCACTTGCCAACTCTGAACAACTCCCAAGCCATATCTGTAGTTGGTCCACTACAAAGAGCGGAGAGCTATAAAAATATCTCCTTTTTCTCTTGCATCCACACCACCACCTAATCTCTATCCTGGTAGGCACTATCCCTCTCCAGCCACATCTTGTCTCTCTCCATGGACATAGCCCTCACCTACTCCTCCAGAGATGCTGCTTTGGCCCTCAAATCGACCAACCATTGATCTACTAGACCCTCCTCCTATGCGGGTCTCTCCTCCTCATCTACATCCCACTCCTCCACAATCGGATCTCAGAGCTCTCTCTCCTTGTCCCCCATCTCCTCCTCTGGATATTAATCCACATCCTAGTATCCTTCCTATAATAACTTCAGAGCATCCCCAATAACCTCCTCCTCTCTACTAACAACCTCCTCCTTGACCACCTCTTCACCAACAACCTCATCCTCTCCCTCCCCCTCAGCCTCACAAATGGGTGACAATACTCTACCTCGACCTTTTCCACCTCATCGACCACCCCTCCCACCTCCTCCTCCTCCTCCTCCTCTCGTATCACATCCTCCACCTCGACCATCGCGACCACCCCCTCTACCACCACATTGACCTCATGGGATTGTACCTCAGTGCTCTACAAGCATTGGTTGATCAAGATCAGTATAAGGCATATGTCTATGTTGTGCCCACCAAGTATCATAGGCTACTATAGTATAAGAATCCACTAGACCATGCCTCCATGCCCACTACACTGGTTGTAGTGCATCAATAGTTTCCTCCACCGTAGCTACAAGAATCATGCTCCCCCATAGAGGAACCTCCCTAGAAGATCTGGAAAACTCGGCTCGACCATGTGACTCATCCTGAATCTTACCAAATTGTCAGAGCACTCTTTCTAGTAAGTGTCTCTCAATGATGTGTATGGTGGCAATAGTCGTCCCAATTAGATAACGTGTCTGTCGACATAAAGGAAAGTGTCGATCCTCATCTCGCCACTCCACATAGTCCATGTATGGTCTCTAAATAAACTACACAAGAGTGCCAATCACATGCCTCTAATATCCGTTATCTCCAACATGTGATTGTGTAATAGTCCCAGAATACTGAAATACATAGGGTGATCAATCATCTAGCTAATGAACGACTAGTGGAGGGAAAACAACGATGTGCTCCCATGCCTAGATCATCAATAAAGTGGTCCTGCAACTCATGGTATAAGCTATGTCATCCAAATGGAAATACAACATCGCCAATAGATAGGGTCCCCATGCATACACAATCTACCTCTCCAACATCCCCACTAACATCTCTCCCCAACCCCTAGGAAACCCATGCCCTCGACGGTCTGGTAGTACAATCCTAGCAATGAGAGTACACAACAAATAATCAATTTGCTCATATATATCTACGAGCACATGCCATATGATCTCATAGTGCTCGATACCAAGGTGTTTGACATCCTCATACACATAGTATCAAGTGATCTCACTGTAACTCCTTTGCATATCATAGTGGACCCTCTCACCACCGATCGATAGTCTGAGAATCCTATACACATCCTCCAATGTAACTATCATCTCTCCTATGGTAAAATGGAAGGATGAAATCTATGAATTCCGTCACTCGGCAAGTACAATGAGCATCCCTTAATTTTCCTAGATGCTAGACATAAATGTAACATGATGAAGACCAAGACACCATATCAAATATTTCTCTGCACTGCTCAACTGGTCTCGCAATCCATAGGTGGTTGGTCTAGACTCTCGAGTGTCTATTGGATCCAAAACAACCTACAAAAACACAACACAATATCTTGCATCAGATACACGAGGCTAATAAATGTGCATCATTCAAAAGATGAAGAATATTTTACACTTCATAAGCTCAAAAAATTTGATAGTCAAATGTGTTGTTTTATTCCATAAATGTGGTGCATAATACAAATGTGTCACATAATTTAGTAGATGCAACTCAATTTAAAAATGCATCAGTTGACAATCAAATGCGACTTAGAAAATCAAATGTGTCATTCTATATAGCATATGTGACTCACTACAATACATGCGGTTCACAAACATGCATATGAGTTGATTGGCAAAAAACACAAAACCCATCCCCACGTGTTTTCACAAATGTGTCATATCATAGACAAATACACCGCATATGAACGTATTTATGGCACACATGAAGTGACGCATATGAAAAAAAAAAATTAAATTCTTAGAAAAGCGTGAAAATTGGAACTTCAAAAGTTGGGTTTTAGGTACATACCGGCTCTCTTGCGTCGACTAGCCATTAGAAGGTCTTGATGTGATATCTTTGATGCTCAGTGTACGGAACAGGTGACATTTTGTATAGGGCTCTAGAGAAAAATCATAATTTTTCAAAATCCAAGGGTGAAAATGAATTCATTTTTACCCAATTTCTATTTATACCTAGGAATTTTTAGGGTTTTCTTTGAACCCTAATGTACTAGACGCACTATTTTGACACTTCCAATGACCATTTCACATACTAAACCTCGCTGAAACTAATTTATTTCACCACCATTAAACTTTTGGCTAGCCAATTACCTAATCAGGATAATTTCCAAAAAAAAATTGAATTTTTCAAAAATTCATCAATTTTCTCGAGGGTGCATACCTTTACCTATTTCATACCAGGACATGATTGGGGTATGTTATTCTTTGACACAAATGTAGAAATTACATTGTGTCAAAGAGGGGAAAACTATAGCCACTAAAAAATGGCTTAGGCCTGTGATTGCATTTTTCATCATCAATTCAAGATACCAGCAAAATGATTAAATGATTTTATTCATTTAATTATAACTTAACATTCTAATTCCTCTAATTAATTAAATAGTTTTAAACATTTAATTAATTAATTAAATAAGTTTCCTAAATTTATTTAATTAATTCATTCAAAATTAAATCATATTCTCCCACATTTAATTAAATAAATGATTATTTTTTTAATTAATTATTCAATCTTCTCACCTAAAGTGCCTCCATAAATTAAATAGTCCATTCAACTATTTAATCACGTGCACACACTTCCTCCACAAAAGAAGGGAATTAATTTAATAATTAATTCTTCTATTTGAGTGCATGTCTCCTACAGTTTTAAGTAAATATCTCATGCATAATTCTCTCCACTCCTGACTAACACTCTCTCATAGTTCACTCACCTGAATGATCTATCACCTCTTTCTGACTAACAATCTCTCTCAGTTCACTCACCTAATTGATCTGTCACCTCCTCATGACTCACAAAATCTCTCTATTACACCTCTTGAAACTAATCGATTAAATCACTTAACTATTCAATCAAACTAAGAAATCAAGTCAGTTAACTATGTAATCAAGTCCTCACACGTGATCTAGACCCTTCAAATTCAAATCAATCTCAACTGTCAAGTCTATGAAACTTCTATAAAATAATCTTTTCAATTCTATTTTTTGTAATCACAATCTTCAAATTTTTTCTGTCAAAATACTTACAAGCTAATAGTGCATACTCATGATCTGAGGGCATTGAAGAAATTTAAAGAAAATTTGAGAAGAATAATGAAGATGAGTCAAGCAAGCATGGGAATTACATGATATGATTCTTATTTATTGATTTCCTTTGTTGCATTTCATGCCATTATCAAGTTGGGGATTTTAGCATGATCTAGGAAATTTTGTGATTGTTTTCATTACCATGCTTTCATTAATCTTGTTTATTTTCCCTTATTAAAAAATGTATTTGATAAAATTTATGAGATAAATATACATTGATATAGATATATGTATATATATATATATATATTAAAGGATATATACATATAGATATATTATATATATAATATATATTGAAATATATGTGATAATGCTAAGCATAGTAAATAGTGTTATTTTAAAGTGAAGCGCATATATGATAATGCACATGTATTTTGCAAAGCGTAGCCTTTGGTTATATCTTGCCAGCACATAAAGTGTTCAAAGACTTAGTCAACAAAACAAAAGCACATATGAATAATATTGTTATGTAAAGAACTTAAAAGGAAGTTAAAATAGTTGAAAATGGTTTGAAAGAGTCAAGCTAGCGTTGTAAAATGTGGTGCCAACTTTGGAATATGTGGTGCCAATTTGTAGAGGTTGTATTGCTTAAGAATTTTGTTGAGTTCACATAAGTTTATGAGATTCACTCAAGTGGAAACTTGGCATCAATATATGAAGGAATTAATATTAGGTAACTTGTTTTGAGCTTGTTGTCCCATATATCAAGTTGACTCAACCATTTAAATGGTGAGGACTATGATGTGTTGCAAACCTATGAGTTAGACTAATGAGTTTTTGCATGAGGTTAGAAAGGTGGCAGTAATACTAACTTGTTTGTAACCTTCATTTTCTCACAAATTAGTATAAATAGAGGTGCTCATTCTACCAATTTCTACACTTATCATTCTAATTAAATTAATGTTATTTTGTTGTGATTTCTGAGTTAGTGAGTTGAGAGTTATTTTTCTATTTCATATTTTTAATTATTGTGAGAGTTAATGAGAAGTGAGAAGAGGGTAATCAAGTGGATCTTGAAGGAGGAATCAAGAAAGGTTGAGGAATCGAACTAGGAAGGAGTTTAATCAATTGGAGCATTATATAGGCATGCTATTTTTTATACCTTTGTTGTTTATGTTGGAAAGGATAAGTAGATTTGTTACCAAGTTGGAAAAGAGTGCTTTTGAATATGTTGTGATGCTTGTTTGTGATGGTATGTTTCTTGGTTGTGCATTATGTTGAATAGCCTATCTTAGAATTTATGTTTTTATGTACCTTATATATCAAAGTTTATATGAGTGCAACGTATTTATACTATACATAGATGTCATCGCTATATGTAGGATTTCTAAAATAGATGTATGTAGCATTAAGCAAGAAGTTGCTAGAATCACTTTGGTAAGTAATTTTTTTTTATTTATGATAAGCTATGTGGGTTATTCTTGGGATTTATTTGATCCATGGGAAAGGGTGTAACCTAGATATAGATTATAATGGTCATTAAAACCAAATTGAGCTAGGAAGGTGGGTGAACATGTGACATCCACTCTAAGTTCATGGTGATGGAAACTTTGGCCAAAGTAGTGTAAGTAGTCGATGTTTACACTGTTGATTTCATTGTGATCCAAAATTACATACTAGACAAGGGATGTTCATATATGTCAGTTGTAACCATTGTATGTTAGTTCCAGAAACATATAGGACACAATATCAAGCTCAAAAAAGGCTATTGTTATGAGATTACCAAACCAATCTCTTCATCGAAGGGTAGGGCCATCTTGCTAGTTAGGTAGATGTGTGAGGGACCACAATAAGTCTATGGTTGGCAGAAAAGTGCTTGAGTGATGCTTCTCCTCATCAGTTGGCGGCCAAGATTTGAGGGGGATTTCCTGGACCATTATACTTTATATATTATGTAAGCTTGTTTAAGCTATGTATGTAGCTTGTATCCATCTCTATAGAAATTGTAAATACGAAATGTCATATGGAAATTATGTATCATCATTATTTGTATTAATGAAGGGAATTATTTTGTTTGCAATGGGAAATTTTGAAATATGTTTTAAATTTGCATTTATTATTCAAAGGAAAATAAAATTTTTATTTCTCTTAAAGGTTAGATGCATAAAACTATTCACTTATGGGTAATACATAGGAAAAATTATTGTGTAGATCAATGGGCATGTTACATATAACACTTGGTACAAGTGTGAAGGAATGAGTCAAGCGTATATGAGGTTAGAAATGTAAAAAACTAAGTGAACTTAATCTAGTGTGTATATTATGTAATATCCCAAGCCAAAATACTTAGAACAAAACCCAATGAAACAACTTTTTTTGAAATGACAAAAATGTTGTTAATGTGACAACATGTCACACTTGCACAGAAACATGCACACAAATGTCATGTGAAACACAATGACACAATGACAATGATAAAAATAAAACCTCACTGTTGCATAAGCAAGGGAGTAACATTGAAAGACTTAACAATCTAGGATCAATCAACCATGAAAAACATACAAGAGGGAGGACAACACCTACATGATGATTGATTACTAATAAATGATCATGTTCTCTCACAACACCACTCCAAGATAGGATGAGAGAATCATCAAACTCCAATCCACATCCAAACACACTTACAACACTGAACACAAATTCCAACCTCCATAGGAGGTTGCCTAAATAGGAGGCACAAACTCTCCACTAACCGAAATGATGACGTGTCACTTATAGGAAACAACACACTTCCCAAGGTAAGGAGATTCCATAAATCTTGATGTATGGCTCTTGTCAATGAAACAACATCATGGAATAATCACAAGACCAAGGGGAAAACTTTAATATACAAGGTTTCCTCAAGAAATGAATGGAAGACCCTTCAAATGATGAATGAAGGAAAAATAAGAAACTAAGGACACTAGTGCCCAGATGGGATACTAGTGCCTAAGCATTAGCATCCCTATAAGTGCATTGTATGCTTGTAGAGGTGCTAATGTCTTATCCAATGAACAAACCCAAGATAGGTATTGGTCCCCATGATGTTCAAAACACTTAGGAACTACCCAAGACTATACCCAATGATCAAAAAACTTAGAAAATGATACAATAACTCAAGGTCAAATAGAGAATTTTATCTCTCAAGAACTTGACATACTAAGAGCACAAAGGAAAAGGTTTATAGGGGTATTGTGACCTCCCAAACACTCTTATCTCCTACCCTAATCAACAAAATAGATGGGTACAAAGATAAAACTCTTCCCATGTTCTTAAAGAACACACAAGGGACCCCTAGATAGTCCCTAAACATGCCAAACACTTAAGAGGAGACACCTATGAACCAACTAACCAATTTTCACTTAAAAAACCATAAAAAACCATTTTCTAAACACCGAGGTTCATTTTAAAACCCAAATAATGATTCCCAAGTTCATTTTATATCCAAGACCAAATGTGCTCTATGTTTATTTTATCCAAAACATGAAAAAATTGAATGCATACAAGATTACATGTGTGCCTGACTCTAACTTTGAGGCATGTAACAAGATACGATAATGGTTCCACTTAAATGAGATATTACAATCAATCCCAAGAGGGGGGTCCAATAACATACTACAATTACAAGAGGACTCAAATATCCTTCACCATCAATTACATCATATGAACACAATTAAAGAAAGCATGAAATAATATTTACCACTTGAAGTCATCTTTGACTTCAACCATGATCATTTGATCCCCAATGGTGGTTTCCACACCACCCACTCCTCATGGAGTCAAAAGATCCATTCCCAGCATGCTAGGAGATAGTCACATGGACCATAAACACATACTCACACTAGACACATTGAGAGAAGGATTGCACACACAACATACATAGAGTATAAACTCATCACACACATCACACAAAAATAATCATTCACAAGAAGGATCAAATAAAAGTCTTCATTGGGCACAAACACTAATAGCATAACACAAAGCACTCACATTGGGCAAGATCACCAATAGTATAACACAAAGGATCCTCATTGAGAAAACTCACCAATTAAAAAACACAAAATCATTATTGGGTAAACTCACCATTGGAAAAGGACAAGGATCATCATTGGGAAAACTCACCAATGGTATCACATACACACTAGACACTAGGATACAATACTAGAGAGATAGTTAGATATTTTCATCATGGTGCTCACCAATATGACATCACATGGAATATAGTACTCCTCTTGTATATACAAGGATACTTTATCTTACAATACCCAAGCTCCTCAAGTTGGCATGTCTTCCCAAAACATCCTTAGTCTTTACGAGCACTCAAGGCCTGAGAGGAGCATCCATTATCTTGGTTAATTAATTATCCCATTTCATTAGTTTCCACTTAATTAAATGAATCCCCACCCATGATCAACCTACAAGGAAATTTGGGCCAAGGACACATTGAGATCCACTCCCTTAACCTTCTCTAGTGCCTTCATCCTAAGCCCATCACACTCACCAATGAGTGCGACACAAAAAAAATGCACAAATCTCATTTTCAACAAATTTTTACAAGATTTCAAAATATTGTTTCAATATTTCACTAAGTACACCTTCATTCATGCATTCTAAAACATCATAATTCATTTGAAACCTTTAAATTTTCTAACTTTTCAAATGACTAATAACTAGGAAGTTCTTCAAAACACCATTAAAATAGCTTGAAATTTTTGTAAATTTTAAATTTTCACAAATCAAAATTATAACAATAGCCTTTGGTTCTAAATAAAAAATAAATAGGGATACTTCTTTCCCCACATTAAAATTCATAATAAAACATGCACAATTTGAATTTTTCTAATTTTATTTTACATTGGAGAGCCATAAATTCCCAAAAACTTCATTGCTGAAAAGCTTCAAATTTTAAAATTTTAATTTAAATTTTATAAAAATACCCTTTGACTCTAAATATTCCCAAAAACACACTTTTTGAAGTCAAATTCACATTTCATACATTTTGGAAAAAAAAAATCCATAACCAGTTGACTCTATTTGGGCATTTTTCAAAATTTAAATTTCACTCTAAAACTTCAAATTTCAATCTATAAAGGAATTCCTATTCTCCCTTAAGGGCGGTCATGGCATCCAAAACAAGAAAAATCTCAAACAATGGAGAGGAGAAGATGATTACCATTCAAATGCACATAAAACATATGAGAACTTGCAATTCAGTAATTTGGAGAAGGCATGATCACACACATGAAAGAAACATCCATTTCCTATCCCAATCCATCCAACTCCCAATCCATTCCCTTCCAAATCCAACCAATTTCATCTAATTTTCAAATTTTTAAAAAGAGGGTTTTTGGAGCATTTTTCCTTCATAAAACTGAAAAATACAAAAATGACCAACTCTTTTCCTTTTGAACCTTTTTCCAATTTTCTCTTTTCTATTTTTCTATTTTTCTATTTTAATTTTTAAATTTTACTTTCTTTATTTTCTTTCCTTTCAAAATTCTCCAATTTCATTTGAATAAAATAAAACATCACACACTCATTCATTTTCAATCATTTAATCAAGACGATTAAATCAAGCATAAACATGCATTTCCCAACCCAAGAAATTTTTCACTTATTAAATTAAACAAAACTTCATTTTTATTTTAGTTATATTTTTCCTCTTTTCCAAAACATGAAAATATTTTGACAAACCACTTAAGAAATCATTTAAATTCCTAACATTTCATTTACAAAAAACATGCAATTTAAACCATTGATTAAATAAGACATTTACTGGTAACTCACAATATAGACGAAATCCATAATCTCCTTTGTTTTGGATTCAGGTTCACACAAGGTCAAACATGACACATATCATACTCAATTCAAGTACGATCATGGAATAAATAGGTATACCCAGTGTGACATATCCAAATTAACCACTATTGTAGAATAAATCAAACTTGTGTAGCCAAGTGGAGAAATAACCATGTACCTTTAACCACTCAACGCATGTCATGGGTACCTACTCAATATATATATATATATATATATATATATAAAATTGAATCATAACATAATCACCCAACAACATAAAATAATATAAATCATAAAAGTAACATCCATACATTCATTATATAAATTATTCTTTTTGAATATCAATAGTTAGGTTCACATTTAATCACTGCATAAATAATGCACATCTCTATGAACTAAAACATACCAATAAACTAGGCATATAAACATATAGAATCCCAACAATTGGCATGCCAAGGAACCTGTAGACACGTAAAATATACATGCACCTAATCCTGATTTCACTAACACTAGTTCGTCACGAATCATCTCCTTTACTAATCAATTTAATTGAATAATCTTTATTCAATTAAACTCATCATATTTCATCTCTTAATTAAATAAATCAAATTTATCTGATTAAGTCATCATCTCCTATTAATTAAATAAATTTAATTAATCTTATAGCCCCTCTTTTAATTAAATAATTCACTTTATTTAATAAATCTCTAAAGTCATCTCCTTTAAATTAGATAAATTAATCTAACACCACCCTCTTTAATTAAACAAGTAAAACTTTATTTAATTAAATCCAAATCCATTATTTATCTCATTTTGATTTATTTAAATCCTAAAATCTAAGTCAAATTATCAAATCAACTAATTTTCATCTAAATTAATCAAATCCTGATTAATCCTAATCCTAATCCATCAAATCCTCTAGATTTTGCAACTTGCTCATGAATATCATTTTAATTGATTTATTAAATCTTCAATTACCTTCAAAAATGCATCAATGTTGGAATATTTTTCAAGTTTAAAAAATCCCTCCAAAAGGGTTTGTACATCTAACAAGGCATTTAAACCTCTTACATGTCCTTTTGCCTTGAGCCAAGTGGCATTTAATTCATCCTTCATCTCCCTCTAACTTGTCATTTCACAAATTTCAAATTCCACCTAACCATATTTATTTGCACATTCATCAAAATGTGCTTATTCCTCCTCCAATCACATATGGACAAGTGGCCTTCTCTCATTGGTTGGTCTTTTGTCCCACATTCACCCATTTTGCCTCTTCCTCCATCATTCTCTTCTATTTATAGGAGACTCTCATTTGAATCTTGGATCCATCAACTAAGAGCACAATCACTATAGGCATTTAGCATTTGAGTTCATAGAATTTTCATATTTTGCAATCAATTTAGCTAGGTTATTGGAAAATTTCATCAAGGAAGCAACAATCATCACCAAAGATTACATCAAGGAATTGGGAGAGGGCCATTTTTCACATCAAAATGGTACCAATTCCCCCATAGGATTGAGATTTTTCTCATTAAAATAGGATTTGATAGCTTTTATTGTTGTGTTCTTCATTTTATTTCCCATTTTCATGTTTCAAACTAATTTCATGGGGAATGTTGATCTAACTTGCATAATGAGCTAATTATATGTTTGTTCTGTTGTGTTTGTGCATGTATAGATTCACTTGTTGGATCTTCTTTCTTTTTTCTTCTTTTTGCGCTAACAAGGTACCACACCAGTTAATCATCATCACTAATGTATCCATCCTGCATCAAAAAACCACCAGCATACTGCATATCATATAGAAAGAAGTATCCATCTCACATGCATTGCATAATATTTGAAGTTCTTTAAGATAATATAAAAAATTTATTCTAAGCATCTTAAAAACATCTCATTTGCATCATCATCATCATCATATAGATCTATTAGTCTAACCATCCATACATCCATCTTGAACCTCTTTGTCACGAGATCGACCCTCAAATCAAACTTTTGGCTCAATCTCTCGAGGGGGTAGTGTACCAATATACTTCTTTCTACTGGGGCATCTGAAAAAATCATAATATTTTTGAAATTTGACCATGGCAAGATTATTCTTTGAACCAATGCAGTAGGTACATTGCTTCAAAGAGGGGAAAAATGTAAACACATAAAATATAGATGCACCTGATCTTGATTTCACTAACACTAGTTTGTCCTAAATCATCTCCTTTACTAATCAATTTAATTGAATAATCTTTATTCGATTAAATTCATCATATTTCATATCTTAATTAAATAAATCAAATTTATCTAATTAAGTCATCATCTCCTATTAATTAAATAAATCATTTTATTTAATTAATCTTATAGTCCCTCTTTTAATTAAATGATTCACTTTATTTAATTAATCTCTAAGTCATATCCTTTAAATTAAATAAATTAATCTTTATTTGATTTAATCTAACACCACCCTCTTTAATTAAATAAATCAAACTTGATTTAATTAAATCTAAATCCATTATTCATCTCATTTTGATTTATTTAAATCCTAAAATCTAAGTCAAATTGTCAAATCAGCTAATTTTCATCTAAATTAATCAAATCTTGATTAATCCTAATCTAAATCCATCAAATCCTCTAGATTTTGCAACTTGCTCATGAATATCATTTTAATTGATTTATTAAATCTTCAATTACCTTCAAAAAGGCATCAATGTTGGAATATTCTCCAAGTTATAAAAATCCCTCCAAAAGGGTTTGTACATCCAACAAGGCATTTGAACCTCTTACATGTACTTTTTCCTTGAGCCTAGTGGTATTTAATTCATCCTTCACCTCCCTCCAACAAGCCAACTTTCAAATTTCAAATTTGAATCTAATAGTATTTTATTGGCAAAACAAGGATAGACAACTAAGAGGGGGGGTGAATCAACTGTCATAGAATTTAATACGTATTCAACCTTATTAACCTTTAATCTCAAATTTGATAATTAACAATGAAAGCATGAATCAACAACACATCAGAAACACATGAACACCAAGATTTTTGCATGAAAATCCTATTAGGGGAAAAACCACGGTGGAGGCTAATCCACAATTATACCCTATTAAAAGTATAAGTGAAATGAATAAGGAATGCACATGCATTCAGGAACACTACCTAGAGCTCACTGCTCAAAAGGGAAGGCTCACTGCCTTACATAAAACAATCAAATTAAATCCATCTGATGAGGTTGAACTGAGAAATTAGCTTCTTTGAAAGCTTGATGATAGTTTCGGTTAGGCACATAAATACTTCTTCACACTCTTCTCTGAAATCAAATGATTTGATATTTATTCGCATATATCTTGCACACACTTCGCATACATTCACCGAGCATACTTCAAAATGAGGAAACAATCACTCTTATATATCTGCAACATGAATTTACATCAACAACTCTATCGGCCACAAATAAATAATAGATGAACACAAATTGTCGGCCCAATTCATGAAAAAATCTCAATGCGCACCAACATAAGTTAGTCACAACATAATGAGGGCCTAAATCAGCATCCTCAAACATGCCAAACATTAAAAGATTAATCCACAAGGATCCGCAACACGCTACAACCACCATGTCAGCCAAGAACATGAAAACTTGAACACACAAAGGAAAAATATTTGATCAAGAGAACACCGATTAGTGTGGATGTACAAAAATGATAAAGTATGATCTAGAATCATCACTAAACATCATAGGAGCACACACAATGACTTAATTTACCAGAACTACATTCTCTTCTTCTAGAAACACCTGCTATAGTAACAAAATAACTATAGGAACTTAGAAATTCATAACTTGCTCCAATCTTGATGTGCACCTCTAAAAATTTTGGAGAACATACTAGATAGGATCAGAAACAAGCCCTTTAATGCATGACTTCTGATTACCAACTTACAAAAATTTCCACTACTTTGATCATCACAGCTTCACAAACTCTCTGCAACATATTTATTATAATTTTTTCAATATCCTCGACATATACAGCCTTCAAAATCAAAAATGTTAATAGTGTTGACATCAATGACAACCACAACATCGAACAATCTCCTCCTTTGGAATGGATGGCAACACATGATGTGAAAAATACCATTAACATAACTAACTCTTCTCAAATTATTTTACTTTTTCATCTTCTCCCTTAGTTTTGATTTCTCTTCTCCCTCTTTCTTCTACAAAGGTTTTTCACATTACTCTTCTCCCCCTTTGACATCAATGGAAAAGGTATACAAGCTCTGAACCACATATCTTAATCATCCAACTACTCCCCCTGAGTAGCAACCACCATAACATCAATTTGAAACAAGATATGACTATGAGTGCACGGGTTGATGCAAAGACTTGCATCTTAGTTCAGATTAGGAGAGGAAATCACCCCTAACTTGCCTCTGAGATACTCAAAAGTATCTTTAGCCAACGATTTAGTGAATATATCTTCAATTTGTTCCTTAGTGGGCACATATTCCAATCTGGCTTCTTTATCACTCACTTATTCTCTCAAAAAGTGATATTTGATAAATATATGTTTTGTCTTTGAATGTAACACCGGATTCTTAGAAATTTTTATGGCACTTGAGTTATCACAAAATATAGCAACATGCTCATTATACTCAATTTTGATATCTCTCAGCATCTGTTTCATCCATATCACTTGAGTGAAATTGTTTGCAGTAGCAATATATTTTTCCTCAACAATAGATAAGCAAATGGAATTTTTATTTTTACTTAACCAAGACACCAACTTCTTTCCCAAAAAGAATGCACCACCACTTGTACTTTTTTTGTCATTCACATCTCCTGCCCAATCTACATCTGTAAAGGCATTCAAAGTTAGATCATCATCCTTAGGATACCAAAGACCAAAATCAACTATCCCTTTCAAGTATCTAAAAATTCTCTTTATTGGAGTCACATGTGATTCCTTTGGATCAGCTTGATAACTAGCAACCATACATACAACATTCATAATGTCTGGTTTGTTCTAGGTCAAATAGAGTAATCCACCAATTATTGATATGTATCTTGTTTGATTAGCTTTAGGAGAATCATCATTTTGTGTTAACTTGCATCCAATTACCATGGGTGTACCTACAGGTTTTGAGTCTTCCATGCCAAAAATATTCAGTAACTCTCTTACATATTGGGATTGAGATATAAATATTCCATCATTTAACTAAGTAATTTACAATCCTAAAAAGAATTTCGGCTCTCTAATCATTGAAATCTCAAACTCACTTTTCATTTCATCAGCAAACTTCATACATAAGTCATCATCACCTTCAAAAATAATATCATCAACAAAGACTTCAATAATCAACTCTTTATCCTGATCCATCTTGAAATACATATTGTTGTCAGTAGTACCTTTATTGAATCCAAGCTTCAACAAGTATTTATCTAGTCTAACATACCAAGATCAAAGGGCTTGTTTGAGTCCATACAGTGCTTTCTTCAATCGAAAAACCATATCTTCTTTATCAGTCAATTGAAATCCATCTAGTTGCTCAACATAAACTTCTTCCTCTAATTCGCCATTCAAAAATGTTGACTTCACATCCATTTGATACACTTTGTAATTCT
>CM021106.1:181786197-181967441 GCA_007115665.2 Sequoiadendron giganteum
GTTCTTCCTTTATTGCTTCCATCTAGTATTCATCTTTACATGCTTCATTAGCATTGCTAGGCTCAGTTTTGGAAATCAAACAATATTTTTCTACAATTCTTCTTCTAGTCTGCACACCTTTGTTCTTGTCTCCTATAATTTAATTTTCAAAATTATTTAGCTTAACATACCTTGGGACTTTGGGATTCTCTCTGAATTCTAGTCCTTATGTTCTCTCTTCTGCATTTCCACTAGCTTCTCTTTCATGATTTTCTTGATTCACCAGAACAATTTGAACTTGATTATTTGTTTGTGCATTCTTTCCATTATCAGTACTATCATGTTGGTCATCTGAATCATATCCACAATGTCTGGATGATATGTCAGTATCCTCATCAACTCTTACATTTGCACTTTCAACCATTTTCTTCAATCTTCTATTATAGCACCAGTAGGCTTTTCTCTTAGTAGAGTAACCCAAAAAGATTCCTTCATCACTTCTAGCATCAAACTTGGCAATATCTTCATCTCTCTTGATATATCATCTACTTCCAAAGATTTTGAAATATCTAATATTAGGCTTATAACCAAACCATAGCTAAAAAGGAGTCTTACTAGAATTACCATTAACATTTACTCAGTTGATAGTGTATACAACATTGCTTACAACTTCTCTCTAGTAGATATGAGGAACATTACCTTCCAACATCATAGTTCTAGCAACATCTAGAATTGTTATGTTCTTTCTCTCAACAACTCCATTCTATTGAGGGGTCTAGGGAGTAGATAATTGTCTTTTGATTCCATGCTCTTCATAAAATGAATTGAACTCTTGGGAATTGAACTCACCACCTTTGTCTGATCTTAAGAAGTTAACTTTCAATCCTATTTCATTCTCTATCATAGCCTTGAAACATTTGAACGTTTCTAGTGCTTCATGTTTTCATCTCAAGAAAGAAACCCATATCATCTTAGAGTAATCATCAATAAGCAACATAAAGTACCTTTCTCCTTGTAGACTTCTGATTCTAGATGGACCACATAGATCAGTATGAACCAGCTCCAATACACCATTAGAATGATGTTATTTGCTTCGAAAATAAATTCTTGTTTGCTTTCCCATCTGAAATTCCTTCCATTTGGTGTTAGTAGGCTTCACTAACTTAGGTAGATCTTTGACTACTTGAGTGGATCTTAATTTGATAATATTATCAAAATTCACATGACACAACCTCCTATTCCATAACCAGCTTACATCAACTTGAGAAATTAAACAAATTTCACTAGCAAAACTTAGATGAAAAATATTACCTCTTGTCTTTGTACCTGAAGCAATTACATTTCTAGAACTTCCCAATATCCTACACTTTACATCTTTGAACTAAAGATTTTATCCCTTTTCTACCATCTTCCCACCACTCAACATTTTATGCTTCAATCCTTCAACATAAAGGACATCATCAGTATTATATTTACCACCAAGAGAAATAGTACCTCTGCCACAAATCACACCAGCATTGTTATCTCCAAATCTTACAACACCATCGTCATATTTTTCCAAGCTTATGAACTTTATTTTTTCACTATTCATATGATGTGATCATCCGTTGTCAATCACCCACTCATCCTTTTCATCAATTCTAGCTACAAGATATTTTTCAATATTCTTATCACTAATAGATTCAGTGGACACAATACCATTTTCCTTGATAGCGATTCATCTTAAATTCTAGTTTCTTTAGCAGATTCATCATCAGTAACACCTTCTTCACCATAATAGCATTTATTTTGAAATCTAGACTTGTCAGGTTTGTACTTAGAAACTCTTTCAGGACACCTTGATGCAAAATGACCTATCTTACTATAAGAGAAACATTTAATAGGCAACTTCCCTTTATACTTACCTTGTCCTTTGGCTTCTCTTTTCACAATCAATTCTTCCAGCTCTTCTATTATCTTTCTTCATCTTCAATAAGTTTCATCTCATCTTCATAATTGAATGTCTTCTTGGAACTTTCTCCCAGATCATATCTCTGTTGGATTGTTTTGGATATAGTAGCTTTAAATGCAGATTTCGTTTTAGGAGTAGACTAACCAAATTCACTTAACTCAAAGGCAGCTAGTTTACCAATCAGCATATATCTTGTCACATTTGTTACTATTTTGAGTTCTTCAATAGCATGATCTTTCGTTTTGTAAGAATTAGGCACTGATCTAAGCACTTTAGCCACAATCTCATCTTCTTCCATAATTCCACCGGCACATCTAATACCCATCACTGGTTCATTTACTTTTTGCATGAAAGCAACAAAGTTTTCATCTTCACTCATCTTCATGTTTTCCCATTTTCCTTTCAGACTTTGTAGCTTAGCAACTTTCACATGAGCATATCCTTCATACAATGTTTCTAGCTTCTTCTAGATCTCATGTGTTGTTTTTAGACCTATCACATTTGACATCTTTGAATCTGTCAAAGAACTTAGTAATGCTTCTATAGCCTTGATATTAGTTTCAGCTTCTTTGATCTCATCAGGAGTAGTGGGACCATTTTGAGGAATATTATATCTATTCTTTGTAATCTTCCAGAAAGGTTCACCAATGCACTTCAAATGACACTCCATTCTGACCTTCCACTGAGAGTAATTTGTACCATTGAATTTGGGAATATCCTTCTTGTATGATGTCATCTTGAATCACCTCAAGCTATTAAACTTCTTTAGAGGAACCTACCCTGATACCAATTGTTGGAAAAACAAGGATAGACAACTAAGAGGGGGGGTGAACCATTTTTCACAGACTTTCAGATCTGATAATTAACAATGAAAGCATGAATCAACAACACATCAGAAACACATGAACACCAAGATTTTTGCACATAAACCATGTTAGGGGAAAAACCATAGTGGAGGTTAATCCACTATTATACCCTGTTAAAAGTATTAGTGAAATGAATAAGGAATGTGAAGGAGCCTTTATAATTTTTCCATATATGCTTATTCATGTGCCTTTTGTGCTTGGCGCCCTTGGGTAGGTCTTGGGATTTGGGTTTTGGCCACAAATTTTGGCTTTTAGTCTTCTCGTTGATTTGGTTGTTCTATTCATGAATACACCTATTGTTATGGGTTATCAGTTGCATAAGTTGTGGTCTAAGCCTTGTTAATTGTTTGTGTTACCAGCCTCCTTTTACCTGCCTTACCAATTTTTATTCGTTGGGACTCTATTTAAGTTTTATCTGCATATCGGGTTGATAAATGTTATAATTTTAGAAAAATGTTTGAATATTTTGCCTTGAGGGTCATGTTTGTGTTCGCCTAGCCACTCCCCCTTTTATGATTAACAATTATCATATGTGCAAGATTTCTAACCATCAGATGAAGATGAATTAGTCAAATCAAGACCATTCTAGGCTGACCTCGCAAGGTTTTCATAAAATTGTTGACCAGTGTACGGAATAGTGATGCATGGACACCGATGTCGAGCATAGGCCACCTGACAAGTAGGTAGAGCCTGACCAAAACAAAAAGGAGCATCCCAAAAGGAAGCCCCGATAAGATGCCATGTGGCGATGGCAGGAAAATTGTGAGTAGTATTGGCAACAATGAATGGTGGAGATCAAACAGAGCTTTGATCAGATGTCTTTTCAGGAGCTTGGTACAAATATTGTAGATTCCCTTCTTGATTCTCCAGAATTACAAAATCAGTGTACCTATGCCTTGGTGGAAGTGTTGACATGTGGATGGCTAGGTGAGTATGGAAGCCGTATTGGTGTGATTGATCATCATTGGCAACATCTGAGGGCTTGTTCCCCTAACTCAATGATGAGAAGACAACATTTTATAGTGGGACCCAGCTATAATGACATGGGTAACATTGATGATGAGGATGAGGGCACGGCGGGTCCATCAATAAACAAAGGATAGGGGTAAAGTGAATTTAATATTCACTTTCTAATTTAAAGGCCAATGTGTGCTGGGAAATAAAATATTGTTGCAGCACATAAAAGGCAGAAAAAGAGATAAAAATTAATCAGGTTATTCCTTTCAAGTGGCCATCTGAGGTGAAATAAAGTGTTGTAACGGTTAAATATGCCTTTGATGTGAATGAAGTGCCTTTTGGATGGAGGGTTTTCTTCTCCAAAACAATTGATGATTACTTTTGTCTTATGTCTTTTGCCTCCAGATGCAAAATGCAAATATAACTGTATGAGGGAATTGCAGTCCAATAGAAAGTGGACATGTGTATGTTCCAACCTGAAGCTTGTTTTGCTCCCTTATCTATAAAAGGGAATTTTGGGCCGAGGTACAAGGTCTTCTATTGAAGCCGAGATTTGAGAGAGTAGAATTTTGTAATACAAAGAGTATGAATTTTCAATCCTTGTCTTAAATTTTAGAGTCAGATAGAGAAACTTGGTCAATTATGGGGTTCTTCGGCATGTTTGTATTGAATATGAAAACCTCTTAAGTCGATTTTCTCTCCAATTGTGATATATTTCCTGAATTATTAATGAAATATTGGTCAAAGACTGGTTTCATTGATTTCCATTGTTCTTTACTGTGAATTATACTTTGATGATGGCTCTGGTTCAAAGGATCAATTAAATGTTGCAGTTATTGTGTGAGTTCATGCAGGTTAACAAATGGATTTATAAGTTATAATAGATTCTTAGTGTAGATGTGTGGATTGTAAGGCAATTCATATAGATTATAGTTGTTTAAGATGAAATTTTCCATATAGTTTAGTTCTTTCTTATTTTGACTTCGTGCTTTAGGATATGGTACTAGTATCTGAATCATGGTTATGTTTCTCATGTCTTTGGCTTTGATTTTAGAACATTAATTCAAGTATTTCTTATCAGCCTATCTTAGTTGTATTTATGATTCTCTGCTAATAGGGCTTGATTCTTTGAAGGAATTTCCAATTTCTTGAAGGATTTCATCCTTTTAGTGTCAATGGGGAATCTATCTGTTACCCTGCAATGTGCATTTAAGGTTGTTTAAGTTGTATACGATAAGCACATTATAGGGATCACCCCCCTAGGTCTTATAGAGCCCAAAGTGTAGGAGAATTAGCACTATTGATTCTTCTCATTGAGTTGGCCAATCGCTTCCTTAGCTTTTATCATTGAATGTTGCAAGTTCATAAGAGATTTTGGGAAGTTTGCTTGGGTTGTAAAAAAAAAAACACCAATAGAATGGTGAGTCCATTGGAGACCTATCAAATTCAAAGTCTCTAGTGAAGATCTGGTATAGTCAAAGTCACTTGTCACGATATTCTTTTCTATTGGAGAATAATTCTAATAAATTGAGTATATTTGTCATGTCTAGCACATGATTCTATTCTTCATTCGTTATTTTTCAGTGTGTCAGGTAATGTTTAGGGTCTTATCAAAAGTCACGAGTGCAAAAGTGAAGTGCAATCACTTCATAATTCCCAACATCTTGGGTGGCGACTCTGATATCTCTAACACAAATATTCATATAGCTTACCAAAAGCAACATGCAAAAAAAGATCCTCGTACACCAAAATCCATGAAGAAGACTAGAAGCTATTCAAAGAATAATTTGGAGCCAATGCTAGAACTCGAACCTAGAAAGGAAAAACGATGGGTGAAAGTAAATGATACACCAGGTAAGTCGGTTTCATCTCCTACTATTTCATCTCCCACTTTAAATGTTGAGGTAAATAGTGCTTTTATCAGTGGAGACTCTTCTGAAGTTTTTGTATCTAATGTGGATCATGGTAGTTTTCCTATTGAAAAGACTCATGAGGTTGAACATGATTTTTCTAGAGAGGAAGAAAGATGGGATTTCTAGGAACAAGATAAATAGTTCCCAGAGGCCATGAAACCTAGTGTTATGTTTTTTTTCACTGGAAAAAAATTCAAACCACAAGCAGCTTCTCTAGAAGAGGAGGCACCTTTTCTTCAGGAGGAAGATTAAGTAGATCAACCTTATTATACTCCTGCCCCAAGTGAGGTAGGAGATATCCTCAAAAATGAGATTGATATAGATAAGGATATGCAAGCCTTGATTGAAGAAGAAAAGAGGTTGTAGGAGGACAAGGATAGTAGGGAAAATAAAAGAAAGGAGGATCTGGAAATATTTCAAGCCAAGCAGCTCGAGAGAAATTTTCAGTGCCAAAAGGTTAAAAAAATGAGAGAAGATGGTGCTATGTGAAGGACCTTTGAAGAAAAGGTAGCTAAGGCAGCTACTGAAAGGGTCTGTGAGGTGCCTAAAGCAACAATTTCTATGGGGACCTCTACTACAACTACATATACATCTTCTGTCCCTGCTACTAAGGCCTCTGACCCATTTGTTGGATCCAAGAAGGAAACCTTTGTGGATCATGGGAAGGCCCCTATTGATCAGTCTAAGAAAATTTCCCATAGTTTCTTTAATTCTAAGAGCAATGTTGAGACCACTATTGTTGCTAACAAATGGGTCAAAACTGATCTTGGATCATTAGATGCCCCTCCAAATCTTGAACTCTTGAGACTACGATTGATAAATGATCAATTGTAGGAAGAATTGAAGAAGGTAGAAATAGAGGTTTCCAATGTTGAGATGCCAAGAAAGATAGCTTTCCTGAAGATGTCTACACCTACCCTGAGGCCTTTGGTTCAAGACAAAGTGAAAATGAGTCATTAAGTAAGAATTCTGAAAAGAAAACTCCTAAAGGGGGTGGCGGTGGTAACCAAGGTGGTGGAGGTGGACTTGGTCATAAGAATGGCAGTTCCTACTCGGAGGATGAGGAAGGAGGCAGTAGTAAAAATAGAAAAGATGGTGGTAATGGAAAGGATATGAAGGGAGGTGATAAGAAGGATATGGAGCATCAAGATACCCACCAAAATGGACATGCCATGGGAACACCCCATGTTGATAGATCTAGACAATTATGTTTTGACAACATTCAAGGGTATCCCAATCTGGTCCCTGAAAATGCATGCAAACATCTCCCAATGTTTACTAGTAATAATGCTTTTAGTGGGGAAGATCATTTGAAAGCTTTCCAAAGTTTTGTTGAAGATTTTGAATTATGGGATGATGATGTAGCAATGAAATATTTCATGCATTCATTGGTTGAGGATGCCAAAGTTTGGTATAGAGGGTTATCGGATACTAGTATTGATTCTAGAGATGCCTTTATAGGGTCTTTAGGGAGCAATATGGAGATCAGACTGACCCTAGGTTCAAATTGAATGATTTCAATAATATCACCAAGGGATACAATGAACTGGTTGCCAAGTTTAATGCACTCTTTCAAAAAGCTATGACAAGAGTTCCTGCATATTCAAGGCCTAATGAAAATGTGTTCCTAGTTGTATATTGTAATGCTTATGATGCTAAAATGTGTTAACTATTGAGAGATAAAGATCCACAAAAATTTGAGACAAGCATATAAGATGGCAGTAAATATTGAAAATAGCATAAGAGCTTCTGGAAAAGTGGGAAGAAGAAAAGATCCCAAAGCTTCTAAGGGTACAAGAAACCAAACCAAGAAGGTTGGCAAACCCACATCTACTAATGAAAAGATAGATCAGGTCCTTACCTTGCTACAAAAGCAAGAAAAGAATGACAAGCCCCATTTCCAAAGGAATGAAAGGCCTCCCAGTTTGCAATATTATCATTATAACACTAACTGGAATAATGGGAAGCTCGTACAAGGAAATCAAAGAAATAATCAAATTTTACCTGATCCCCTACAGAAGCACTCTGCAAATGTAATAAAAAATTTACCATGGTGTGAGGTGTGTGAGATGCCATATTCTTTGCAATAGTGTGTAGTGGCTCAATCAGTGGTGGAATCTCAAGGTGACCAGGGAGATTCTCAGTCTCCCCATGATCAGGATACAATGACTAATGTCTTGCAAGGTCCAGCTGATCTGGCTTATGAGTATTATTCCTCAGATGATGAGCCATGTGGAAGAGATGTTGATCTCCAAAGACAACAAAATGATGTACATCACCAGCAAGTGTTTTCATATGAAGAAGATGATGATGATTTTTTTGTGAATGAATTTGAGATAGATAACACTATTCTAAGAAGTCCATCTAATGAGGAGATTGAAAATTATACAGTTTCTCTAGTTGCTAGAGCAAGAAACAATACATAGTTAAGAAACATAACTATTCCAGGGGATTCAGGCAAACCCTGTAGCTTGTTTATAAAGGAGAAGGATGAAGCTGGGGCAGTTGTCAAGGTGGAGGTAAAGAATATAGATGCAAAGCCCAAGGAAATCACGGAACCTAGGATCTATGCAAAGAAATTAGATAAATCCAAGGTGAATGGTGAATCTGCCTCCCAAAATGTCAAGGTAAATGATTAGCACATTCATATGGATAAAACTCCAAGCGGAAACAAGAAGGTAATAACTGAGGCTATGATTTTTTCTAAATTACCAAAATATACTGCAGTAGACATGTTTCAAGTACTTTCCCAAGTCAAGGTTATTGTCCCATTTTTGGAATTGATGTGGATAGATGAACATAAGGATAAAACTATTGCACTTATTAATAGCATTCCTACAAGTAAAGGGGGTAAGGTGATGACTGATCAGGCTGAGTCAAATAAGGATCAAAAAAAGAAAGGTATTATGGAGGAAGTGACTATTTATAACCCTAAAATATATCTAGGAACTACCATCATGGCTAACCCAAATCATGTGAATCCGTTCTTCTTGAGTTTGATTATTGATGGAAAAATGCTAAGAAATTGTATGATTGGTTCAGGAGCTTCTAATAATGTAATGTCGGTAAAGATAATTCATGCAATGGGCTTGAAAGTAGATAGTACATATCGTAAGTGCTATGCAATGGATTCTTGAGAAGTGCATTTTATAGGGATTATAAATGATGTTCCATATAGACTTGTTGTGTTCCCAGAGAAGGAGTTACACATGATTTTAACAGTGGTGGATATCCCACCTACTTATGGGATGTTGTTATCTCGGCCTTGGAGTGCTTCCATGGGTAGGAGTATACAGTGTGACTTGAATTTTTCTACGTTCTCTATTAAGCAAAAGGATGTTAAAGTTAATACGGAAAAGAGAGCCCCTCACATGATCGAGGAGACGGAAGAGCCACTAGAGCCTGTTAGAATAAATTTTGTGGAGACAGATTTGGAAAAATTTCGTGTTGAGGAGGATAAATCAGAAGGAGAATTCCACCTTGCACCCATTGATAAGGAAGTGTTCAATGAATCACCAAAATATGACTTGTGGACAATGTACATGGAGCATGTTCCAAAGATGGCTCGGGAGCAAGAATCATTTTCACTTCCCCTCAAGGTAAAACATTCAAGTACTCTTTCTTGCTACAATTTTCTTGTACTACTAATGTTGTTGAGTGTGAGGCTCTTCTACTTGGTCTAAAGTTAGCTTCAAATCATGGTATCAAGGCATTAAAAGTATTGGGGGACTTTGAGTTGGTTGTCTCCCAGATTAGATCTTGTTTTGCAGCTAAGGATAAAAGACTTAAGCAATATAGAAATGCAGTATGGGACACTATTGAGACCTTTGATGCTTTTGGAATTGAATGGATTGAGAGGGGGTAGAATGCCAAGGCTGACTTATTTGCCAACATAGTTTTTAAATTAGATGATGTCATTTTTTATAGTATTTCACAACTAGAAATACAAACAAGGCCTATTATACCGGATAATATTTATAACTGGCAGGTATTTGATGATGACACTGATATCTTGAGGTTTTTGCATTGTATTGATAAATATGAGAGCCAGGAAATTGAATTTGGCTCACTTGTAACTAAAGTTGATGGAAAAGAGACCATGTTTGGGAATGATATAGTTCAGTTGAAAACAAATACCATTGCCTAAGGCTTGGTTGCACTTGAGAGGGTTTTTCATGGCTCTGATAGGTCAAGCACTAAGCAGACACCTTCTTATAAGGAAGATTTAGAAGAAATAAATTTGGGAACTTAAAGTGCTCCTAAAAAAGTTTATATTGGAAAGAAAATGAATCCTCATGTTAGAAACATGTTGACTACCCTACTTAAAAAGTACAAACATGTCTTTGCTTGGTCATATGATGACCTCAAAGCACATAGGGAGGATATTTTCCAGCTTGAAATCCCATTAAAGCTAGATATGAAGCCATTCAGGTAGAAATAGAGGCCAATTAATCCAACCCTGCAACGCAAAATGCAGGAGGAGCTTGCCAAATTAAGGGATGTTGGGATAATTATGCCCATTAGGCATTCATCCTGGGTTTCCAACCTTGTACCTATAAGAAACAAAAATGGGGATATTAGGTTGTGTGTTGAGTTTAGAAATTTGAATGTTGCTTCCTTGAAAGACAACTACCCACTACCCAATATGGAAGCTATGCTGCAAAAGGTCACAGGATGTGAAATAATCTCTATGATGGACGGGTTTTCTAGTTATAACCAGGTAATGGTCAAGGATTATGAGTAATACAAGACTGCTTTTACTACACCATGGGGAACATATGTTTATGTGAGAATTCCATTTGGATTAATGAATGTTGGTGCAACCTTTCAAAGGGCTATGGATGTAGCCTTTGTAGATTTTATTGACCTATTCCTTGCAATATATTAGGATGATCTTACTGCTCATAGAAAGGAGGAGGATGACCATTGTTCTCACCTAGATAAAATCTTTATTAGAGCCTTGGAATATGGGATATCTCTGAACCCTAAGAAATGTGTGTTCGGGGTAAAAGAAGGAAAGTTGCTAGGGAATATTGTCTCAAAGGATGGGGTTCAAATTGATCCAAAAAGAGTGATAGCTATTTACAAAATCACACAACCAAGAAATCTAAAAGGTATTCAATATTTCTTTAGGAAGATTAATCTTCTATGAAGGTTTATCACAAATTTTGTTGAGACTATCCACCCAATTTCTAAGATGCTTAAAAAGGGAGAAAAGATAATGTGGACAGAGGAGCCTTCTAAAGATTTTCAAGCTATTAAAGATGTTATCAAGTAGGCCCCTATTCTTAAATCACCTGATTATTTAAAACCTTTTTAGTTGTTTACCTTTTCTTCTTTAAACACTATAGCTAGGGTTTTATTGTAGAAAAACAATGATGGTTTTGAGCAGCCAATTGCATTTTTTAGTAAATCATTGCCGGCTGCAGAATTAAAGTATGATATAACAAAAAAGAAAGTGTATGCTCTGGTAAAAGCGATCAAGAATTTCAGGCCTTACTTGATGGGAGAAGTTTTTGTTTCTTATGTTCCAACAACTGCAATTAAGGACATTTTCACTCAATAGGAGACTATAGGAAGGCAGTGCAGAGGGATAAACAAGATGTAGAAATTTAATATTGACATATAGATCACAAATCTTATGAGGGGTCAGGGCTTAGCCAAATTAATGGTTGAAACCAACTTAGAGGATAATCAAATAAACTAGATAGAACAAGGGAATGTCACACCTATCTGTGATATGCAAACTTGTGGCTAGTATAGAAGGATTGTTGAGTATTTGCAAACAATGAGAGGAGAAGTTTAAAGCTACAAGCAATTAGATATGTTATTGTTGATAATGAACTTTGGTGGAGAAACCCAAACAGTGTGCTTCTCAGATATGTGGACGGTGATCAAGCAGAAGATTTATTGGTGGAAATGCATAAAGGAGCTTGTGGAGGTCACTACATGGCCAAGACAACAGCTCACAAGTTTTTAAGAGCTATTTTCTAGTGGCCTACTATATTCAAAGATGCTCATAGGTACGTCAAAAGATGTGATGCTTTTCAGAGGTTTGTTGGGAAGTTGAAATTTTTTGGTAATTTTCCATTGAGGCCAGTGTCTGCTCCGGCCCCTTTCTAGCAATGGGGCATTGATTTCATAAGAGAAATATCTGAAAAATCTAATGGCAGACATGCATGGATATGAGTGACAATCGACTATTTTACCAAATGGATTGAGGAAATACCAACCAGAAGGGCCACAAGTAAGGTAGTCATTGATTTTTTGACAAATAATATCTTAAGTAGGTTTTGGGTACCTGAGAGAATTGTTTCAGACAATGCAATGTGTTTTAGGTTTGAGGAATTCATTTTTTTTGTAATCAGTATGGTATAACTATTTCATATTCTTCTTTGTATCAACCCCAAGGAAATGGACTGGTAGAGTCCAGAAATAAGAGCTTAATGAAGATCATCAAGTGGATGATTGAGAAAAATAAGAATGCTTGGGATTCAAAGTTGCAGTTGGCATTGTGGGCTGACAGAAAAACTATCAAGAAAGCAATTGGTTATTCACCTTTCAACCTGTTCTATGGGGTAGAAGCACGTATACCACAAAATAATTTGCTGAAAATGTATAAGTTTGTCCAAGAGTATGATGATGACATGTGCGGTGAAATGCAACACAAGATGGAAGAATTGAATCAACTAGATGAGACTCAAAGAGAAGCTCATGAGAGGAATGAAAAACTACAACTTCAAGTAAAGCACCTATATGACAAGAAGGCAAATGAAATAAATTTCAAGATAGGAGCAATGGTATTGCTCTGGAATACAAGATTGGAGGATAAAGGAAAAAATGGAAAGATTGATCCCTTATGGCTAGGTCCATATATAATTGCAGACATACATGGGGAGGATTCGTACTTCTTGCAATCCCTTATAGATGAAATTCTGGAACTGCTAGTACATGGATAGTTCTTGAAATACTATTTATCTTGAAATAGCTCTTTTCCATGTATGATGTATAGTCCTATAATTAGTGTATATAGGTGTGGTGTGTTTTCTTTTGTTGTGTCCACTTGGCTTGTCTGGACAAATCCCTAGTTTCGGTCCTGTTTGTAGTTGGTCTGCTCTCAAAAGATTATGGTTTCTTGCTATGCCCATAGAGGGCATACATCCCAGTTTGAGCCATTGATGGAGCCTTTATAATTTTTCCATATATGCTTATTCTTGTATCTTTTGTGCTTGGCACCCTTGGGTAGGTCTTCGGCTTTTGGGTTTTAGCCATAAATTTTGGCTTTTGGTCTTCTCGTTGCTTTGGTTGTTCTATTCATGTGTTGACATGTTTTTATGGGTTATCAGTTGCATAATTTATGGTATGAGCCTTGTTAGTCATTCGTGTTACCGACCCCCTTTTACTTGCCTTATCAGTTTTTATTTGTTGGGACTCTATTTAAGTTTTATCTGCGTATCGAGTTGATAAATGTTATAATTTTAGACAAATGTTTAAAGATTTTGCCTCAAGGGTCATGTTTTTGTTCGCCTAGTCATTCCCCCTTTTATGATTAACAATTATCGCATGTGCAAGATTTCTAACCACCAAATGAAGATGAAATAGTCAAATCTAGACCATTTCGGGCTGACCTCGCAAGGTTTTCATAAAATTGTTGAGCAGTGTGCGCAATAGTGATGCATGGATGTTGATTTCGAGCATGGGCCACGTGGCAAGCAGGGGGAGCCTGACCAAAAAGAAAAGGATCATCCCAAGATGCCACATGGTGACAGCAGTAAAACTATGAGTAGTATTGGCAATGGTGAACACTGGAGATCAAATGAAGCTTTGATCAGATGTCTTTCCTAGAGCTTGGTGTGAATATTGTATATTCCCTTCTTGATTCTTCGGAATTACACAAGCAATGTACCTATGCTTTGGTGGAAGTGTTGACATGTGGATGGCTAGGTGAGTATGGACCCTAGGTGGAGTATGGAAGCCTTATTGGTGTGAGTGATCATCATTGGCAACATCTGAGGGCTTGTTCCCTCGATGCAACGATGAGAAGGAACCATTCCATAGTGGTACCTAGTTATAATGACATGGGTAACATTGACAATGAGGATGAGGGCACGGTGGGCCCATCAATAAACAAAGGATAGGGGTAAAGTGAATTTAATATTCACTTTATAATTTAAAGGCCATTGTGTGCTAGGAAATAAAATATTGTTGTAGCACATAACATGCAGAAATAGAGATAAAAATTAATCAATTTATTACTTTCAAGTGGCCATCTGAGGTGGAATAAAGTGTTATAATGGTTAAAGATGCCTTTGATGTGAACAAAGTGTCTTTTGCATGGCGGGTTTTCTTCTCCACAACAATTGATAATTACTTTTGTCTTATATCTTTTCCCTCCAGTTGCAAAATGCAAATATAACTGTATGAGGGAATTGTGGTCCAATAGAAAGTGGACATGTGTATGTTCCAGCTTGAAGCTTGTTTTTCTCCCTTATTCTATAAAAGGGAATTTTGGGTCGAGGTACAAGATCTTTTGTTGAAGCTGAGATTTGAGAGAGTAGAATTTTGTAATAGAGAGAGTATGAATTTGGAGTCATTTTCTTAAATTTTAGAGTTAGATAGAGGAACTTGATCAATTATGGGGTTCTTAGGCATGTTTTTATTGAATATGAAAACCTCTTGAGTTGGTTTTCTCTAAAATTGTGATATTTTGCATGAATTATTAATGAAATATTACTTAAAGACTGGTTTCATTGATTTTCATTGTTCTTTATTGTGAATTATACTTTAATGATGGCTCTGGTTCAAAGGATCAGTTAAATGATGTAGTTATTGTGTGAGTTCATCCAGGTTAGCAAATGGATTTATAAGTAGTAATATATTCTCGGTGTAGATATGTGGATTGTAAGGCAATTCATATAGATTATAGCTATTTAAGATAAAAATTTCCCTATAGTTCATTTCTTTCTTATTTTGACTTCGTGCTTTAGGATATGGCAGTAGTATATAAATCATGGTTATGTTTCTCATGTCTTTGGCTTTGATTTTAGAACATTAATTCAAGTATTTCTTATCAGTCGATCTTAGTTGTATTTATGATTCTCTACTAATAGGGCTTGATTCTTTGAAGGAATTTCCAATTTCTTGAAGGATTTCATCGTTTTAGTGTCAATGGGGAATCTATCTATTACTCTGCAATGTGCATTTAAGGTTGTTTAAGTCGTATATGATAAGCACATTATAGGGATCACCCCCTAGGTCTTACAGAGCCTGAAGTGTAGGAGAATTAGCACTATTTCTTCTTCTCACTAAGTTGTCCAATCACTTCCTTAGCTTTTATCATTGAATGTTGCAAGTTCATAGGAGCTTTCGGGAAGTCCATTTGGGTTGTAATAAAAAACATCAACAGAATGCACATGCATTCAGACACACTGCCTAGAGCTCACTACTTAGAAGGGAAGTCTCACTACCTTACATAAAATAATCAGATTAAATCCATCTAATGAGGTTGAACTAAGAAATTGGCTTCTTCAAAAGCTTGATGACAGTTCCAGGTAGGCACAAAAATACTTCTTCACACTTTGCTCAATCTTCTTCACACTCTACTCTGAAATCAAATGATCTGATCTTTATTTGCACATATCTTGCACACACTTCACATATATTCACTAAGAATAATTCAAAATGAGGAAACAATCGCTCTTATATATTCACTACATGAATTTACATCAACAACTCTGTCAACCACAAATAAGTAATAGATGAACACAATCTTTCAGCCCAATTCATGAACAAATCTCAATGCACACCAACCTAAGTTGGTCACAACATAATGAGGGCCTAAATCAACATCCTTGAACATGCCAAACATTAAAATATTAATCCACAAGGATCTGGAACATGCTACAACCACCATGTCATCCAAGAACATGAAAACTTGAACATGCAAAGGAAAAATCTTTGATCACGAGCACACCGATCAGCGCAAATATACAACAATGATAGAGTATAATCTAGAATCATCACTGAACATCACAAGAGAATACACAACAACTTAATTTACCATAACTGCATTCTCTTCTTCTAGAAACACCTATTACAGTAACAGAGTAAATGTAGGAACTTAGAAATTCATAACTTGCTCCAATATTGATGCACACCTCTAAAAATTCTAGAGAACATACTAGATAGGATCAGCAACAAACCCTTTAATGTGCGACTTCTGATTACCAACTTACAAAAATTTCCACTACTTTGATCATCATAGCTTCACAAATTTCCTACAACATATTTATTATAATTTTCTCAATATCCTCGACATATACAACCTTTAGAATCATCAATGCTAATAGTGTTGACATCAATGAAAACCACATATCAGCAACACAACCAAAAAATCCAACACATTTATCATGCACATTGACCAAAATGTGCTCCACCTCCTTCCATTAGCATCTTGACAAGTGGCACAATGCCATTAGTCCATCTTTAATCCCACATTCATCCTATTCTTCAATCCTCCATCCTTCTTTGTTATAAATAGAGGCCTCCTCTATTGCATTTGATCATCCACAATCCATGTAAGATTACCATGCTCATTTGGATCTAGAAGTTTGGGCATTTTATCTCATAGTTTAATTATTCTTAATATAAGTTCTGTACCAATTTCATCATTTTAAGCTAGTTTCTATCATCATTTAGCATCCAATTACGCATTTTGAATAAAGTATCATCATCAAGCTTATCAATAAATTGGTAAAGGGCTTCTTTCCACATCAAAGAAGCACCAATTCCCCTATGGGATGCTAGTTTGAGCATTAGAATAATATTTCATTAGCTTTCATTTGATATTTGATATTTGTTTTCTTATTCTTGTGCTTGGATGAATTTCATAGGGAATGCTTTGGTTTAAATCTATTTGAGGATTAAATTCTTGCTTGTTTGTTTGTGTTTGAATAGGTTGAAGTACTTGAGCATTCACAGAACCTCATCTCAAAACATGTGATGTTTCACACATACCATTCGGATCAAGAGTAAAAAGCACAACAAAATCACAAGAAAAATGATGAATCTGACACACTAATCTCACATCTCAAAGTTACAAATAAGTGGGGAATTACATAAGACTACTAGGTGTAGGAACTAGGTAAATGCTAACTAGATGCATAAATATTCTTTTCACACTAACAAGAACCATAATGCTAAAGGATATAAATAAAAAAATTTAAGCATTAATTCCTAAAGAGAATAATAGTGGAAATAATGGATGAATTCTACCCAATCTTCCATTGCAACACTATCTACAAGATCAGATGCACTAAAGTAATGGCTAACAAGTTGAAGAAGGTTTTCCTAGATATAATTTTAGAGGAAAAAGTGATTTTTTTCCCATGGATATCAATAGTTGAAATTCCATAATACTAGCTCATGAAGCCATACTATGAGAAAATCTAAAGTGGAAAGGATGATCATCATATTAGATATAAGGAAAGTGTAAGATCAAGTAATTGATAGGAAATTCCTTCTTGAGGTCATGGAGAGATTTGGTTTCTATAAATAATGGATATAATGGGTTAAGAGTTGCATTTTTGGTCCTATGTTTTTGGTATTGATTAATTATAGTCCTCTCGTGCCATCAAGAAATGTGACTCTCTCCCTATTTTGGTTCATCATTATGGTTGAAGAATCGGTTAGAAACATCAATGTGGAAAGGATGACAAGAAAATGAAAAGGTGTCAAGAATACTCCTATGATAGATTTATGAACTCATCCATAATTCATTAATGACACTATCTTGTTTAGGGAGGCTAGCAGAAGAGAGGAAAGAGTAATTAAAAACCTTGGATACATATTATAATGTATTGTGCTAGAGGATAAATTGGAAAATTCAAAAATATTCTGCTTTAATATAGAGACAAGAAAATAAAAAGAGATTGCCTCAATCCTTGGCTTTAAAACTAGTCATCTCCTAAGAAAATTTATTGGTATCTCTCTCTTCTTCAGGACTTGTAAAGCTAAGCTATGGGGTGCACTAATTTTCAAGATACAATAAAAAGTTGGAAACTTGGAATGGCTAATGGATTTAATTAGCTAGCAGAATAATCATGCTAAATTTTTTCTTTTTTTACTATTCCTATTTATTTCATGTCTTGTTCAAAGTTATTAAGGGAAATTTATGATCTACTAGAGAAAAAGATGATTATTTTCTTTTCAAATGAAAAATTGGATCAAAAGAAGTTCCATCTCATCACATGGGATAAGATTTGTATCCCCAACGATACCAGTGGGGTTGTTGTACATCAATGTTCAATTCTAAATGCTACCCTAGGGGCTAAGTACAACAACCCTCATCAAAAATGGGGAAAAACTCATCAATATAAATATTTGGCTTCTATGGATCCAACAAGAATACTTATAGTTTGTAATTCTCCTCTTGGTTTTACAATATGGAATTTCTCAATTTCATGTAAAAATTCCATAATCAATCACCTCACCTAGGATGTAAGGAATGGACATAAGACCCTCTTTTGGGAGGACTCATGGGATGGGCACCAATCATTCAAAAATATCCATGAATTAGACGAAGAAAAAAAATCCTATCTGGCTCTTAGGGGTTGTGTGTGAGAGACTCTATTGAAAAGATAGAATTAGATGGAGTGGTTGAATGGAAATGAATTTTTTTTCAAGGAGTGAACATCCTTGAAAATAAAAAAGAGAAACTAAACAAAATTCTATGTGATGGAAAAATCATTTTAAAAAAGGAGGATGATGTTATTAATGTTGGAAATATGTGTTTTCAGTGATGTCAACTCAATATGTGTTGTCATTGATGTCAAATGTATGATGAAGAATGTGTAATACTCTAGAGAAAGTGGAAGTGCAAGGTCATCTGTTGATATAGTCAACAACATTGTATGAGGTAAAATTATGATTTGTTTGATTCCTATGTGTGATGCAGAGGTGGGTACACTTGTTCCAATATGTTTTCTACATGCCTACATTGATATCTTACAGGTTTGATATACCACACATGATAAGTTGTAAACATTTTACTAAGGAATTTATAGTGTATACTCTATGATAGAGTCATGATAATATGGTCTACATCCCTCCACAGAGAAAAAATTTGTCTTGTGGTTTAGAAGATAAGATGATCGAGATATGAACGTGTTATATTTAATAATTCAAGTCATTACACCTTGCACTTTGAAGTAATAGTGTTCCAATCTATGGTTTGACAAAGAAAAGTATTGTTAAAGGCATGTTGGCATGCTTCACATTCCTCTAAAAGTAAAGTGATGGCCTTATGGTTTTGAAGACATGATCAGTAATGTTAAATGCACACTATTTTATAATATCTGGTGTTTTGGTGGTCCACAAGATCAACTTTCAAATGATAGTTTGCTACATTTTGTCTAGAATACTTTGTTCCTACATATTCAATGGGTTTCTTCAGGTGTTCTAGCATATGTTGATCAGACACTTCAAGAAAAGGTTGAAGATATATTGTGCATTAACTAAAATTCTTGCATCTTGGTTCACGTGATCGTTTTAGTTTCTCCTCGGTGGTAAAAATTTGAATAGTTGGTAGTTTTGGTGGTGTTATCATTATTTGGGCCAATAGGATTGTTTCCTTCATCTGCAATTGATTCTAATACATTAATATTACCTTGAAGGATGTGCTATGATGTGTTTGGAACCTAATATGTCATGTGTTGATCTGTAACTCCTTTTCTTTTCATATTGCATATGTTTGGAGTTGACCTATGTGATATCATACATTTCTTATAAAGGTCTTCTTGGATCCATCCTGATTAAGATTTTGTGTTGTTGTGGAGGATATATATAGAAGAATAAATTCATTTGTGAAAGTATCAAAGTACAGAGAATTGTGACTAAGTAGTATGTTGAAGATAAAGTGTGTGAAGTTAGTGTGAAGGGTTGATTGTGTGAAAAAGGGATTATAACATCAACATATATTGGATGCTTCTTCATAGTAGTTCATATTCATATTTCTCATTATATAATTTCCATGTATCCTGTTCTGAGACAATGAATCTCATCAAGTCATTTGTATCTTTCCCTAAGTGTCATAACCCAATTTTATTGCATATTTATTTAAATACGAAAAATTGAATTATTGATGAAATTCAATTAAATATTAAATGGAAATTCTAGAATATTCAAAAATTGAATGAAAGGAGTTGAATGATGTTGACTTTGTAAATTTTTGAAAATTATTTTATATGTCATCAAGAATTGAACGTTACTGATCAATTTGCAAGTGAAAGTGTGTGTAGTTGCAAGGTGACAGGTTGAAGGACGATAACATGGTTGAATTAGGATTGTTTAGTCAGATTGAATGGTAAGCCAGTTGGAATATAGGTGCACACACAACAATAGCATGATGACTAGAAATTGAACTAAATTGTATATATAAGAGAACATAATTTCTTGACTTGAACTGTTTCAATAATTGAAAATGAATGGTTTGCAGATTAAATTTTCAATTCAAAACCTTGTGATTTGAAGGAAACAAAAGCGAGCATTTGTAAGGAATTTTTTTTCTTTAGTGTAGCAATATATATATATATATGCTCAAAATGAAAATTCAACTTCCTTACCTTAAATGATATTGTATGGAACCTTTGATCGATTCCAAAACAAGTAACTTGTATATAAATGCATATATATACATATATCTATACATATATATAGATATATACATTATTTGAATGCATGATAGATGTGAATGAAATCATTTGAATGCATATAGAGATAAAAATATATAAGTATATATATATAGGTAAATATATAACATACATATATATGTGTGTGTGTGTGTACATATACATATGTATACATATTCAAATTATTATTGAATTCAAATGGATAAACGATATATTATGAATTAGACTATGGAAATTCAATGAAAAATAAGGAAGAAACCACGATGGACATGGCCTACTGAATCATAAAAGGAAATACTCAAAATAGAGGTCGACGGCTATGGCAGGTAACACCCAGTGGCATGCAAAACACAAAAAGATTTTTTGCTTCCATTTTGAAATGGATGGGGGAAGCAAAAAGATAGTGAACTTTGGGAAAGATTCATTCTACAGCAAGGAAAAAAGCAAAGAAAGTCAAAGTGTTAGAAAAATCAGAGGCAAGCCTCATTTAGAGTTTCATTATTGAGGTAATTCTATTCCTTTGAAGAAATTCAATTTCAATATCTTTAAAATTTGAAAGTCACTGTACTTTTAGGAAAATTTGATAGGCACAATATAATGTATTTTTGTGACTGTGAGTTAATAATGTTGATCGACCGCCTTATAGGGTTGCATGGCCTACGGTCTGTTTGCAAAGAAAATTTTGTTTGATAGAGCCATATTGGCTGGACCAATGGCTTGAGAACCCTTCAGGGTGTGACTATTGTGTTAGCCACACAATTATGTGACTCATATTATGGTGATTGGAATTATATTCCAATTGATTATGTTTTAATTATTTAATTGGTATTGTATGGTTCGAATATCGAACCCATGTAAAGGGGATAAACCCTGTGTGAATGTAATATTTTTACAAATGTACCATCTATGTTTCATTTATTTTTGTCACCCTTTCATTATCAGCTAAGCCAAAATGGTAAGAGGGTTGAGTGTATTTCTTTAAGATAGTGATCAATGTTACCTATAGAGACCACCATCAATTTGGGAAGATGATGGATGCTAAGGCTTCCTTACTTAAACCATGATAGGTACAATATTTAAGATTGATGATATTATTCTCTTGAAAATAATATAAAAGAGTCTACATGTCGAAACTTGTTTGTGATACAGACCCAACTAGATTATGGGTAAGCCTGAAATACGACCTATGATCAGTTTAGGAAAAGATGAACCAATCATGTAGGGAAGTCGGTTGTAGAATGACCAAGAAGGCCTTGAATACTGTCTAGAAAGGGTACGTGTTAAGAAGGAAACCCTGGTAACCTTAGAGTTAATATCGATGCCATGTTACAAATCGACTAGTATGTTGAACCAGTTCATTATGATATTTGTATGATTGCTCTTGAACTTTAATCAATGTTTATATGGAACAATGGACAAACTGAAAGTCCAATTTGTCAGAGGAGAATTAAATTGTTTTGTTTGAAATGAAAGATGATATAGTTGTAGAAAATACTTCTATTGAAAAATAGCATTTTTATTTCTCTATTCATTGAAATAAAACTCATTCAATTAAAAAAATAGTGAATGATCTATTAGAAAATGATGTTTTCTATCATTAAGTGAAACTATTTGGTCTGAAACAATAATGTAATGATGAAGACAAAAATTAATCTTTTGTAAACAACTTGCTTATAATTGTTTCATAGGAAACAATACTTATGTTGTTCAAACAATGAATGTACATATGTAAATAGCTAGATTTACAACTATTTAGTAGGAAATAGTACTTGTTTTGCATAAACAATGAATGTGCACAAGCAAACAACTTGTTTTATGACTATTTAGTAGGAAACAATATTGATTATGTTCAAACAATGAATGTTCTTAAGTAAACAGAAATGTTGGAGAAACATAGTATTGAGAATGCAATAACAGTATGTGTTAAACTATTAGCATAGAATTGTTCTATTTTCTTTAGCTTGATAAGAAATGTCAACTGAAATGCTATTTTAAGAATTTCAATCTAAGTTAATGATTATTTTAGAATGTATGCACAAACTATAAAATTAGTAGGCACATATATGTGTATGCACATAGACTTTGTCTATGTACATACACATACTTGTGACATACCTTCTTTTTATTCGTACATTTTATTTTAAAAAGGGAAATGCTTAAGATGTTAAGTAGATATAGTCATAAGAATGATATGACTGATTGTTGAATTACTCTATGAATCATAAATTTGACTTCTAATTAGAGTATAAATTAGTATTTTATTTCTTCTTTGAAGAAATTTAGGAAGAATATTTTGAATATTGGAACAGAAAAGTGATACCTTAGTAGACTAGAGCATCTATGGGTAGTTGTTGCTAGAGGGTAGATAGCTATTATAGTATAAAGTTACCTTCCGAGATGAGTTCCAAAATGGAGTGAGAGTATAGGTTTTCTTTACGATAACCTATTGTTTGTTGTTGTTGCAACACACTTATTATGCTTGTCCAAGCAATTAGTTCATTATGTATGTATGAATGAACTATGTGATTTCACTCTCTACCATTCCTAGCATAGATCTTGAATTTTATTTTCTAACCTTTAGATATAAATTGCATGTTGATGTATGGGAACACACTGAATTCTACATTGCAAATTTTTCTCTTGCTAAAATTTCTATGCAGGGTCGGGCCTTCTTCAAGTTGAAAGAATACCATGGAAGTGTAAACTTTGTGGTTGGGTGGTAAAGTGCTTCAACCATGTTCTCATCCACCAATGGAGGTGAGCATTGAAAAAGAACCTTAGTTGTTAACTAGACTATTATAGTCTATGATGTAGCTCAATGTAATTCATTCATGTACTTGATTAGAAATTTACTATGTAATGACATTGTGGCCTTAGGTGCCAGGTAAATCTTGATATTGTAATCTGACTTTTGAAGTGAATATAAGAATATTTGACTCATTTTAAATGGACATGTGTAGTTATGATTGACTTTATCCACTAGTTATATCTTTAATTTTGAGTATATTCATGTGTCATTTACAATAATATTAATTTAAGTAATAATTTGGAATGGGTTCTTACATTTGGTATCAGAGCTTAGGGTTCAACTCTAGGCCTTTTGAGTCTACCATAGTTGACTAGGGTATTTGACCCTTGACCCAAAATTGGACATCCTGAGAATTGACTGAACCTAAATTGAATGCAGGAATGGGAAGGTCAAAGATGGGATGAAGGAAAGGGAAAACTATTAGAACCCCACGTAAGAATGGTGTAAAGGAAGGAAACACCAATGAGGAACATCCAAGATTCTTGATAATGAAACTCTAGCTCAAGATCTTACGTGACTCAAGCTAGAGAGAGGCTTGAAGATTGAGGAGAGGTGAACACCTAAGATCAAAAAGCCTTCTGCAATCTAGGCCTACCCTCTAGGGTGTGGACCCAATGAACCCTTGTTGACCAAAGAGGAAAAGGAGAGCCTACATGCTCAACCATCCTCTTGTGTAAAGTTTGATGTAAATTCAGATGATGATCTAGAGGAATGTCATCTATCTGATATCAATAAATCAGAATGATGTAACTAGAAGTCTGTTATAAATAAGGGACTATTGACTCACCTTAAATATAAATAAAATCAAATGATATTTTGGCGTGTTCAATGAGAGACTCTAAAATGTGTGTATCTTGCATGAATGTGTATGTCTTCTATGTTGAGGGATGTATGGATATGGAAATTATGTGATGTAGCATAAGAATGTTTATTCGTAGAACCTTGTGTTGAGATGCAATGAATGTGACTGTGTTGCAGGATAAGCATGGGAAAACATGGTGACCACCAGGTAAGATGGGGGTGGTAGTGGTTCCGAAAATAGACCAAACAAGAGACTAGAAAAAATTCTAGAGATTTTGAATTGGTAAGAGTCTCACATGGATCACATAGAGTAAGAAGTCTGAGTGGCACACGAGGATTGGGACCATAGGAATGCATAAGGAAATCAAGGAAACGGTGGTCCAGGGGAAAGTCTATGGGGGCGATTTGAGGAAGAGCTTAGGAAAGATGTCAAAAGAGTAGCACTACCCAAGTTTGATGGTAAGTCTATCGAAATAGGAGTCGAGGCTTGGATTATAGAAATGAAAAAATACTTTGGGCTCTGTAACCTTTCTGAATAGACTAAGGTGGCATGGGCTACATATCAGCTCCCAGGTGAAGCAATGAATTGGTGGGATAATGAGAAGTTAGAACAAAAACTACAACCTATTGAGATCACTTGGGAACTCTTCCTCCAATATTTTAGGAAGAGATGGTTACCACTTCTTTTCTTTGACAAGAAAGTGACAAAATTTTAGAACTTAACCTAGGGAAATATGATTGTGATTCAGTATTGGGAAAATTTCACCAACCTATTGAAGTATGTTCCTTAGTATTAGGGGGATGAATGGTTTCATATCTAAAAATTTATAATGAGACTCAAACCCCACATAGGATTTGAGGTGGATATGCATGAACCTTAGACCATGAATGAAGTATTTCAGAAGGTCACCAAACAAGAACAGAAGTTGCAACAACTATCCAATCTTTGCAGTGATTCAAGTTATAAGTCCCAACATGGTAAAAATAAATTTCATAAGGGAGACAAGAGCCATTAGATTCGTAATATCAAGAGGGGAAGTGAATTGTAGGAGAAGGGTGAAGATGGTAATGGTGGAAATAACAAGAAAGCAAACAAGGGTAAGGGAAAGGATGACCATAAGAAAAAAGGATTTAGAGAGGACAAGCTAGGAGGTTGCAAAGGGCCTCATGATGGATTTTATACTTGTGGAGGTGATCATTATACCTTGAATTGTCCTCAATGGTTGAAGTTGTGGAAGGAAGGAAGCTATCAACAGAATCACTAGATCCATGTTGCAATGGATAAAAGATAGGCGAAATATCAAGCTTTGCCAATTCAGCTAATGGGTAAGCTCTATGGCCAATCTGTCTCTATCTTAATTGATACTGGAGCTACTAAATGTTTCATAAATCCTAGAATAATATCTAAGATACCCATTAGACCTAAATACATGGAAAACTCATGGATAGTCTAGTATTGTAATCGAGAAGAGAAAAGGGTAGATAGCTATATATTTTGTAGTGAGTTAGAGCTTCCAACCTTTCAAACTTAGGTCAACTTGTATGTGGCACCCTTAGGCTCATATAATGTAATTTTTGGAATCAATTGGTTAATTGTGCATAAATCTTTAGTGAATTGTGAGAATAAAGTGGTCAACTATCTAGATGATTATGGAAACCCAGTTGAGGTTTGTCGAATGCAGAGACACTTAGAGCTTAGACAGATTTTGTGATGCAGCTCAAGAAGGCTCATTGAAAGGGGTATGCAATTTATGTGGTGCATGTCAATAATCCTAATAGTAAGGAGCCATATTTAGATGAATATCATATTCTCAAGGAGTTCCAAGATGTATTCCCTGATGAACTTATGTAATTTCCTCTGAAGTGAGAATTTGATTTTTCTATCAACCTAGTTCTAGAAGCTAAGCCTCAATCCAAGGTACCTTACCAGATGACCACCACAAAACTCTATGAGCTGAAGGCCTGGCTAATGGAATTGTTGGATAAGGGAATCATAAGAACCAGTGTGTCTCCTTGGGGAGTGCTGATTATTTTTGTGAAAAATAAAGATGGAACTTTGTGTCTATGTATAGATTATCGGATGTTGAACAAGGTTACCATCAAGAACTGGTATCCACTTCCAAGGATCATTGAATTGTTTGATCAAATGAAGGGAGAAACAATGTTCTCCAAAATTGATCTCAGATTGGGGTACCATCAATTAAGGATTAAGGAAGAAGATATTTTGAAAATTGCATTTAGAACTCAATATGAATATTACAAGATTACAGTGGTACCTTTCAATTTAACTAAGGCACCAGCATCCTTTATGATCCTTATGAATAGTGTATTCAGAGACTGCTTGGATGATTTTTTCCTGATCTTTATTGATGACATCCTAGTCTACTCAAAGACTGTCGAAGAGTATGATAGATGTTTGAGGATAGTTTTTCAGAAATTAAGAGAAAGGAAACTCTTTGGAAAGTTGTCCAAGTGTCCCTTCTATCAGGATAGAGTGCACTATTTAGGCCATATTATTTCAGCTAAAGGAGTCTCCATGGACCTTGAGAAGATCAAGGTGATTGTGGAATGGCTAGTGCCTTAGAATATGTTAGAATTTCATAGCTTCATGTGCCTCACAAGATACTATAGGAATTTTGTACAAGGGTTCTCCCAAATTGTATCTCCTATTACCTCACTCCAAAGGAAGGGAACATGGTTTGAATGGACTAAGAAATGCAAGTAGGCATTCCAAATCCTGAAGGAGAGGCTCAAAACAACACTAGTTCTGACTATCCCTGATCCTAATGGGAGATTCATAGTAATCAAAGATGCTTCAGGGGAGGGATTGGGAGCAGTACTAATGTAGGATGGACAAGTGGTAGTATATGAATCAAGAAATATCAAGCAACACGAAGTGAACTACGTGCCTCATGATTTGGAATCGACGGTCATAGTTCATGCCTTACATATGTGGAGGAATTACTTTTTGGGAAAAAAATTTTAACTCAAGACAGGCCATTTAGGGTTGAGATACATATTTACTCAGCCAAACCTTAATGCAGGACATAGAAGGTGGCTAGATTTCCTTAGCGAGTATGACTTTGGAATTGAATATATAAAAGGGAAAGAGAACATGTTGGTTGATGCTCTTAGTAGACAAATACATATGACAACCATGATCTCAACAAGGTCTAAGTTGAGGCAGAAAGTAATTCAGAATCTACTAGGGGATGAGCACTATGAGAGAGTGAAGAGTGCCCTAGCAATGAATCCTTTGGATCATCAGTTTGATGGGTATGAGATCGAACTGGATGGTATTTTGATGTACCAAAGAAGAATTTATATTCTTGACTCTAGAGAGCTAAGAAAGTTGGTTTTAGAATAAGTTCACAATGCACTTTATTCAAGACACCCCAGTGTATCCAAGATGATCATGAAGTTGAAGACTCTATATTTTTGGCCTAATCTCAAGAAGGATGTAGTGGAGTACGTAGCCAGATGATTGGAGTGCCAGCAAGTTAAGGTTGAGCATGCACACCTATTGAGGTTATTGTATCCTCATGACATACCTCAATATAAATGGCAGGTGATCAGTATGGATTTTTTATAGGATTTTTCATTGAGCAAGAATAAGCATGATGTTATCTTGGTCATGAGTGAGAAGTTGACCAAGGTTGCACACTTCATTTTGAGAAACCTTAAGGATGGATCATTAACCTTGGCTAAGAATTTTGTTCAGGAGATCTTTCATTTACATGGAGTTTCAGAGACTATTATTTCTGATAGGAATGCATAGATGACCTCAAGGTTTTGGATGACCTTGAATATGGAATTAGGGACTAAGATAAATTTTAGCTTGGCATAGCATCCTCAAACTAACAGGAAGATAGAGAGGGTGAATTAGGTAGTCGAAGACCTCCTCCGAATATATTGTATGGACCAATAGTATAGGTGGGAAGAATATTTTCCTTTGGTAGAGTTTGCTTACAACAACTCTTATCATACATCCTTAGGCATGACACCATTTGAAGCCTTGTATGCACGGAAGTGTCGTACCCCATTAGTTGGGATAAATTGGAGGATACGATCATAGTAGGACTTGAAATGATTAAGGAAATGGAGGATGAGGGTCATTAAGAGAATATTGAAAGAGGCAATAGATCGACAGAAGAGTTATGCCAACAAGAACCAAACTCTTAGAAAATTCACAATAGGGGACAAGGTTTTCTTGAGAGTTAAACCTCATAAAATCTCTATTGCTTTTGGAAATTTTTCCAATTTGGCCCCAATATATGTGGGACCATTTAGAGTCTTGGAAGTGATTAACCAATTTTCTTAGAGACTAGTTCTACCACCTACTTTGGCTCAACTTAATAATGTATTTCATGTTTCCTTGCTTAAGCCATATCATCTTGATGTGACTCATGTACTTGATTGGAAATCCTTATAGGTACATGATCTAGGAGTGGTGTTGGTGGAGCCCATTAGAATCCTAGATAGATGCAACGTTAAGTTGTGGAGCAAAGATATTGCTCAATTTAAGGTCCAATGGGACCAGTACTCAGAGGAAAGTGTTGCTTGGGAGGATGTGGAAGAAATAGAATGCTCATTTCCACATTTTCTTTCTTGAAAGAGAAACTCAATAATTTTGTTTGAAATTTTTTGAATTGAGATACTATGATATTTCATGCTTTAAAATTTTGATGTTAAAATAGACATATATTTTGATGAGATGTTGAAATAGACATATATTTTGATGTGATGTTGAAACAGACATATATTTTGATGAGATGTTTAAATAGACATTTATTTTGATGTGATGTTGAAATAGACATATATTTTTGATGTGATGTTGAAATAGACATATATTTTTTATGTGATGTTGAAACAAACATATATTTTGATGTGATGTTGAAACAAACATATATTTTGATGTGATGTTGAAATAGACATATATTTTTGATGTGATGTTGAAATAGACATATATCTTGATGAGCTGTTGAAATAGACATAAATGTTCAAAATTTGATATGAAGTTCTTTTAATCAACTTATTAGACATCAGGATGATGTCTCTTCCAAGAGTGGAAGTATGTCGTAACCCAATTTTATTGCATATTTATTTAAATATAGAAAATTGAAAAATTCAATTAATATTAAATGGAGATTCTAGAATATTCAAAAATTGAATGAAAGGAGTTGACTGATGTTGACTTTGTAAATTTTTAAAAATGATTTTATATGTCATCAAGAATTGAATTTTACTAATCAATTTTCAAGTGCAAGTTTGTGCAGTTGTAGGGTGATAGGTTGAAGGATGAGAACATGGTTGAAGTAGGATTGTTTAGTCGGATCGAATGGTAAGCTAGTAGGAATCTGGGTGCTCACACCACAATGGCATGATGACTGGCAATTGAACTAAATTATATATATAAGAGAACATAATTTCCTTACTTGAACTATTTTAGTGTTTGAAAATGAATGGTTTGTAGATTAAATTTTCAATTCAAAACCTTGTGATTTGAAGGAAACAAAAGCAATCATTTGTAAGGAATTTTTTTTTCTTTAGTGTAGCAATATATATATGCTTGAAATAAAAATTCAAGTTCCTTACCTTAAAGATAGTGTATGGAACCTTTGAGCCATTCCAAAATAAGAAACTTGTATATAAATGCATATATATACATATGGGTGATCCCACAATACTGGTTTACAATTTTTGGGCAAACTGGACACTGAACTGATTTTTTCTAACTAAATCTTCACTTTCGGGCTCCTATAGCAGCTAAATCGTAAGGAATTTGAAGATGATGCAAACTAGTGATTTGTGAATTTTTGTCTATAGATTCTAAATATATTTTTTTCAAAATTTTTGTAATTAGATTGCACTTTTTTTTCATCTCCTTCGAAAACTAGTTTTTATCAGTAAACAATATTTTTAAGGAGTGATGCTCACTGTATACAACATCACTTTTTTTGTATGAAGGATTAAATTCTATTTTTTTGAATTTAGATTTTTAACTACAATATCTAACCAGTCCATTTGGTTTCATAGTGTTTTATTAAATATGTTTTCCTTAATCAAATTTCGAAGTGAAATGAATTACAATTCAGACATAGGCGGACTGTATACAACATAACTTTTTTTGAATGTATCAAAATTAAATTATTATCTTTTTAATGGATCAAGGATATTAATACCCAGCTTGAACATATTTTTTAAAATTTTATTTTGATAATCTACTATTTTTCCACATGTGCAGAACAAAGAGCTTTATTTTATGTGAAAACCTACATTCATAAGAAATAAGAAATAAATATAATAATCAAATTTAATTTATTTAAAATTATAATTTTTTGGAAGTTTATAATAAAGACTAAATAATTATAAAAAATAAATTTTAAATGAACTCATTTGATCCCCTGAAAGGTAAATCAAAAGTGGTTTTTTATCAATATTTTGATAGGTGTAAAGGAGACTTCATTATAGGTATGGTTTAAAACTAGTGGGGTTCTATCTAAGGGGGCTTGGTCTAAGGTGGTTTGATCAAAACCTCTTCAATTGGAATCCTTTAAATGGAAATTTTCAAGGCTTAAATCATTATATTTTCTAAAAATATGCGATTTCAACAAAAAATAGGATCTCCTAGAAAGTGTAAACCACTATTATGGCAGCACCCATATATACATATATCTATACATATATATATAGATATAAATGCATTATTTGAATGAATGATAGATGTGAATGAAATAATTTAAATACATATAGAGATACAAATATATAAGTATAGATATACGTACATATACATACATATAGATATTCAAATTCTTATTTAAATTCAAATGGATAACTGATATATTATGAATCAGACAGTGGGAAATCAATGAAAAATCATAAGGTAGAAACCATAATGGATGTGGCCTACCAAATCATAAAAATAAATACTCAAAATAGAGGTTGGTGGCTATGGTAGGTAACACCCAACCGCATGCAAGATAGAAAAAAGATGTTTTGTTTCCATTTTGAAACGAATAGGGGAAGGAAAAAGATAGAAAACTTTGGGAAAGATTCATTCCACAACAAGGAAAAAAGTAAAGAAAGTCAAAGTGTTAGAAAAATAATAGGCAAGCCTCATTCAAAGTTCAATTATGAGGTAATTTGATTCCTTTGAAGCAATTCAATTTCAATATCTTTAAAATTTGAAAGTCACTATACTTTTAGGAAAATTCAAAAGGCACAGTATAATGTATTTTTGTGACTATGAGTTCAGCCTTAAGCTAAGAATAATGTTGATTGACCACCTTATGGGGTCGCATGGCCTACGACCTATTTGTAAAGAAAATTTTGTTTGATAGAGCCATACCAACTGAACCAATGGCTTGAGAACCCTTTAGGGAGCGACTGTTGTGTTAGCCACATGATTATGTGAGTCATATTATGGAAATTGGAATTATCTTTTGATCGATTATGTTTTCATTATTTAACTGGTATTGTCTGGTTTGAATGTCGAACCCATGTAAAGGGGATAAACCCTGTGTGAATGTAATATTTTTACAAATGTACCATCTATGTTTCATTTATCTTTGTTGCCCTTCCATTATCAGCTAAGCCGAAATGGTAAGAGGGTCGAGTGTATTTCTTAGAGATAGTGATCAATGTTACCTATAGAGACCACCATCAATTTGGGAAGATGATGGATGATAAGGTTTGGTTACTTAAACCATGATAGGTACAATATTTAAGATTGATGATATTATTCTCTTGAAAAAAATATAAAAGAGTTTGTATGTTGAAACTTGTTTGTGATATAGACCCAGCTAGATTATGGTTAAGCCTGAAACATGACCTATGGTCAGTTTAGGAAAAGATGAACTAGTCATGTAGGGCAGTCAGTTTTAGAATGACCAAGAAGGCCTTGAATATTGTCTAGAAAGGGCACAGGTTCAGAAGGAAACCCTAGTATCCTTAAAGTTAATATGGATGCCCTATTTCAAATTGACTAGTATGTCGAACTAATTCATTATGATATTTGTATGATTTCTCTTGAACTTTAATCAATATTTATATGAAACAATGGATAAACTGAAAGTTCGATTTGTCAAAGGAGAATTAAACTATTTTGTTTGAAATGAAAGATGAGATAGCTATAGACAATACTTCTAATGAAAAAAACCATTGTTATTTTTTATTCATTGAAATAAAACTCGTTCTATTAAAAAAATAGTGAATGATCTATTGGAAATGATGTTTTCTTTCATTAAGTGACATTGTTTAGTTTGAAACAGTAATGTAATGATGAAGACAACAATTAATCTTTTGTAAACAACACTATCGTGTTGATTAAGTTATCATTATAGCTGTAAATAGCTTGTTTTATAACTATTTAGTAGGAAACAGCACTTGTTTTGCATAAACAATGAATGTACATGTGAGAATGGCTTGCTTATAACTATTTATTAGGAAACAATACTTATGTTGTTCAAACAATGAATACATATGTAAACAACTAGATTTACAATTGTTTATTAGGAAATAGTACTTGTTTTGCATAAACAACAAATGTTCACAAGCAAACAACTTGTTTTATGACTATTTAGTAGGAAATAGTATTTATTCTTTTCAAACAATGAATGTTCTTAAGTAAACAATTTTTTTAGACAAACACAGTAGTGAGAATGCAATAACAATATGTGTGAAACTGTTAGCATAGACTTGTTCTATTTTCTTTATCTTGACAAGAAACGTCAATTGAAATACTATTTTAAGAATTACAATATGAGTTAATGATTATTTCAGAATGTATGCAAAAACTATAACATTAGTAGGCACATATATGTGTATGCACATAGACTTCATCTATGTACATGCTATACTTCATCTATGTACATACACATACTTATGACATACCTTTTGTTTTAGTACATTTTATTTTAAAAAGGGAAAATGCTTAAGATGATAAGTAGATATAGTCATAAGAATGATATGACTGATTGTTGAATTAGTCTGTGAATCATAAATCTAAATTTTGATTAGAGTATAAATTAGTATTATATTTATTCATTGAAGAAATTTGGGAATAATATTTTGAATATTGGAACAAAATAGTGATACCTTAGTAGACTAGAGCATCTATGGGAAGTTGCTGCTAGAGGGTAGATAGATGTTATAGTAGAAAGTTACCTTCTAGGATGAGTTTTGAAATGGAGTTTAGAGAGTATAGGTTTTCTTTATGAGAACCTATTATTTTTTTTTGTTGCAACACACTTATTATGCTTGGCCAAGAAATTTAGTTCATTACATATTTATGAATGAACTCTGTGATTTCACTCTTTGCCATTCCTAGTATAGGTCTTGCACTTTCTTTTCTATCTTGTAGATAGAAATTTTCTATTGATGTATGGGCACACACCAAATTCCACCTTGCAGAGTGTTCTCTTGCTAAACTTTCTGTGTAGGGTTAGGCATTCTTCAAGTTAGAAGAATATTGGGGAAGTGTAAGTTTCATGGTTGGGCGGTAAAGTGCTTCAACCATGTTCTTGTCCACCAATGGAGGTGAGCATTGAAGAAGAACCTTAGTTTTTCACCAGACTATTATAGTCTATGATGTAACTTGATGTAATTCATTCACGTACTTGATGATAAATGTACTATGTAATGACATTGTGGCCTTAGGTGCCAAGTAAATCTTGATATTGTAATTTGACTTTTGAAGTGAATATAAGAATCTTTGACTCATTTTAAATGGACATGTGTAGCTATGATTGACTTTATCCACTAGTTATGTCTATTTAATTTGGATTATATTCATGTTTCATTTACAATAATATTAATTTAAGTAATAATTTAGAATGGGTTATTACACTAAGGTTGTATGATGCAGTGAGCCATAAACATCCTTAATCTTTGTAAGCAATGAGCTTCATATATTATGAGTTAACTCTCACCATGGTTTTTCCCTCATTGGCTTTTCCATGTAAAAATCTTGGTTTCCTTGTGTGGTGCATGTTTTCTTTTGCGCTCTTCTTTCAAATTATGTGATGTGATGTTTTATCTACAAATGGGAATTGTTAAGTTTTAATATATGTTGATTCATCCCCCCTCTCAGCACTGTAGTGTGTTCAATGATTAAATGGTGTGGGATAAAATGAGGAAGATATAATATCAATATTGGGTAACATTAGAGGAGGAGACTATCAAAAAATAGAACTTGGTTATTCACCTCTATTGGAATAGTAACTATCTCCCTAAAGCTATTGTCTTCACATGGGAAAATTTACATAATAGAATATTTACTAGGGATATGTGATGAAATATTGGTTTCAATGGTCCCTTTAGATGTGATTTATATAAAAATGAGGATCAAACTATTGATCATATCTTGTTGCAATTTTAAATGGGAGAATATCATTGGAAGATGGTAATGAAGAAACTAAAATGAAAAAGTCTCTTATCCCAAGATCTGTTGTCAGTGTTCAATGTGGCCAATATTATAAAAAAATGTAGTCTTCTCAAGTATTTGGGTGGTCAACCCATCTTTGATAATATGGGAGTTATGGAAGGAAATAAATAAAAGAATATTCCAAGGGAAGGAAATACTGAAGGGGGCCCTAACTTTGAAGTTGGAAAACTCCATTATAGAGGTATTGAATAATACGACAAGAAATTACAAAGTTAAAAGATAACTTGTTCACATCTCACTATTCTCTTGCTCATGGGATTCCCCAAGTTCATTTGATTCAATAAAAATCCCAAATGATATGAACACCAAGGCTGAAATTCAAGATACAATATTAAGACTTCAACTTTGTAAAACAATGAAATTGAGAAAGATCCAAATTGAAGGAGACTCTATTATAGTTGTATCAAGGCTAAAATTACCAAGGTTAAGCAATAAAGCATATAAATCAAAACCCCAATAAACAATGAAGTACAAATAAATGTAAATACATAAAAGCATGGAACAATCTTACCAAAAGTCTTCATGCTACCACTGATTCACCTTCATTGCACTTCTCCATTTTCCTATTAAATAATCAATGCCCTCAGAATTATAATTCTTTATGCACTTAACTATCCTATAACAAAGACAACAAAATATTGAAGTTTCAATCTAACTAGCACCACCTTATGCAAATTTTAGATGATCAAAATGATAAATGACTATGGTATTTATAGAAAGGCAGATGAAAAATAGACAGTTGAGATTAGAATATTTTTTATTCTGATCAATAGCCGAAATTGAATGAGACGAGATAAGATAAGATTGGAAGTGCAGGAGAAAGAGGAAACTGAATGATTTTTCAATAAAATCAATTAGTTTGAAGAGGGAAAGAAAGCATAATTAAATAATAGAAATATTATTTAATTAGAAGAGGAAAAGAAAGCATAATTAAATAATAGAAACATTAATTAATTAGAAGAGGAAAAGGTGAGTTATCTTTTCTTTTTGATTTAATTCAAAAAGCGAGGAAAACGATAAATTATTTAATTAAATAAAATTTAATTAATTTCTAACAGAAAAGCTGAAAATGAATTAATTAAATAATTTAGATTATTTAATTAATGGAAGAATTAATGGCATTTGTGTGAGGGGGAGAACGTTAGACTAGAAGACAGATTGAACATGTTAAATCAAAGAATTGAAGCTAAGATTAACATATTAATCTAAGATCTTAACCTACACATATGAAATGAAACTAAGTTATTCTAACATGCATAAATGAATCTATGATTGCAAAATGAATGTATAAAAAAATATAGCATTACCATCTCATAGTAGAGTGTATTCGCTTGATGTTGGATTTATTTTATCACAGTGAAGCCTCCAAAGTTCATGTGAAAAGTGTGGATGAATGTTTGGTTGATCGAAGGAAGGAATGAAGCTCTCTCAAGGATGATCTTGACAACACTTCATTGCTCAATGTATGTTGATTCTTTGATCATTTTTTGTGAGGAGAGAGGTTTGTTATATAGAAAATGAGATTTTAAATGGATGATCAAGATTGTTTTGAAGAATATCAAGATCAATAGTTGGAGTTTGTTAAGAGGATTTAGGCATGAGAGAATTGTGCAAAGTTGATTGCACAATTTGTGTGATTGGTAAATAGATTGGCCAATCAGGGATGTGATTGATCAATTAATATATTTAGATTGATCAGTCAAGAATGTGATGGCTTAGTTAACAAAATATATTGTTTACTTAACAATTTGGATTGATTAGTTAAAAAATTAGATTGATCAATCAAAAAGTGGGTGAGAAATATGAATTAATTGATTTAATTAATTAATTCCTTTTTGAAATTGAATGTGCAAATCAAGTTTGACTTTTGATAATTGATTTGAGTAGTTTGATTTAATTTATTCAATGTTTTGGAGGGAAAGTGTTGTAATTAAATTATTATTTAATAATTTAATCAACTTAGAGGAATAAGGTGATTTAGTGATGTAATTAAATAATTGGTATTATTTAATCAATCAGGATGAAATAAAGTGGGATTAGGAATTTATTAAATAAATGTGATTTATTTAATTAATAGTAAAATTAGGGTTTTTCAAGAGTTTATTAAATAAATGAAATTTATTTAATTTATCTGAAATGATGAAAAAGTGAATTAGTTAAATAATGTTGTATTATTCAATTAATAGAGGAATTAGAGTTTTTGATGTCAGTTTGATGTGGTGCGATGTGGAAATGTTATGGTATGATTTTGAGATGTTTTGGGGTGATTACCAGATTATTCGAGATGATCCAAGACATTACAAGATGATTTTGAGTTGTTTTGGGGTGATTTCAAGATGTTTCAAGATGATTCGAGACATTACGAGATGATTCTAAGCTGTTTCGAGGTCATTTCGAGTCATTTCGAGATGTTACGAGATGATTCTGAGTCATTTTGAGGTGTTACGGGATGATTCTGAATCATTTTGAAGTGTTACAAGATGATTACAAGTCAAAGGTGTTACGGGATGATTCCAAGTCATTTTGAGATGTTACAGGATGATTGAAGATTATGTTCCATATCATTTGATGTTGTTTGAAGCTAGTTGATGTTGTTCGACGTTGTTTGATGTTGTTCGATGTTTTTCAATGTTGTTCGATGTTGTTCAATGTTGTTCAATGTTTTTTGATGTTGTTCAATGTTGTTTGATGTTGTTTGATGATGAATTAATTAAATGATGTTAGTTTACAAGCTAGGACATTTTTAGATGTCTACATTTTTCCCCTCTTTGATACAAAATACTGGTTGCTTTGTTTCAAAGAATATTGCCCCGGTATGCCCCAGGTGTAATATTTTCCCTAGTATGCCCAGATTAGATAACATGGATGGTGCCCCCTTGGGAAATTTGGTGAAAATTTTGGATAATGAACCAAATTTTTAGATAAGCTGATGTGATGCTAGTTCACATGCTAGGACATTTTTTGGTGTCTATATTTTTCCCCTCTTTGATACAAAGTACTGGTTGCTTTGTTTCAAAGAACATTGCCATAGTATGCCCCAGGTGTAATATTTTCCCTAGTGTGCCCCAGAAAGGATAACATGGATGGTGCCCCCTTGGGAAAGTTGGTGAAATTTTTGGATAATGAACCAAATTTTCTAATAAGCTGATGTGATGCGTTAAGTGCAAGGACTAACAAAATAAATGTTTGACTAGAATAAAATGTTAGTAAGATTGAGAAGATAGAAGTAAGTGGATGATATTAGAAGAAAATGTTAGTAAGAATGTGATGTCATTGATGAGTTTCTTTTGCTTTACTTGGAGGCTTCCCTTTTTGAAATATCCTATTTTATGTAGCAAACAAATACGATGCACCAGGGTATTGATGACCAAGGTTACTTTGTATCCATTGTGTGGACTTTGACTCTACAAACAAGGAGTATTCTTGTTCATACCAAATATACAAAAAATTTGTTAAAAGCATATAGTTAGGTTGTGTTAAAAAACAATTTCGAGCCAGTCACACACAAAGGTATAGGACACCTAACATGAAAATGCTACATGAATTTTGGACCATTTACATAGAGAGGTGTGAAATACCTAACATGCAATTGCTACATGAATTTCAGACAATTTACACAAAGAGGTATGGAATACCTAACATGCAATTGCTACACAAATTGTTTCAACACAACTTTCATACACTCAATAAAGAAAGTATTCACCATGGTAGTTTTACAAAAATATCCAACAAATAGAAAACCAAAATATGATGCTCAATTGCCCTCATTCCTTCCTCTTGAAATCCTTGTGGACATCCTCGAGAGATCTTGGGAATAGTTAATAATGTAAATAAAAAAGATAAGACTGCAAAAACATAAAAAACAAAAAAGTTGTATCACTTGCTCTATTTGTTATAGGACTATTATCTGGTGTTGATCATGTCTATCATAGGAATGGATCTGTTAAGACATATTTGATGTAGAGGTAAGTGACAACCTTATTAGCTATGCCAAAAATAGGGGTTCCTACAAAATCTCAATCTCCAATTCCGCAAGGTTTACCATCTAGCAACCTACAATCACCCTGCCCTTGTAGCTCTCCCAAAACCAGAACAGGCCAAGTTTCATCCAATCTTTCCAAAGCACCTAGTAATTAAAGAGGAGATTAGGATACCCTTTTTAGGGTTACACAACATGTATGAAAATTAAGGATCACTATTTTGGACCAACCTGAACTTTTGATACACTTACCCGGTTCTAGACTTCACCATTTGGTCTATTTTCCAAAGGAACCACCCTTCCAACAATGGCCACTCACCAAAGCACCTTGTAAAATCTTAAGAAATGGTCTCAAACCTTAGATTACAATGATGTTTTTCATCTACAGGGACTCTAACCCTCTGTTCCAAGAAACCCTCTTGAACATTCACAAAAGTGAGGGTTTAGGAAAACTCCCAACTCCAAACCTTTCCCAATCCTCCTATGGCCTCAAATACATCACATTACCTCTTCCCTAACCCAAGGAACCCTCGCAATCTCATGTTTTTCACTATTTCTCATAATCACTCCTTAGGTTCCCTATTTTCATGGTCTCACTGCCCCTGATCAACACTAAACATTCCACCATGGCCAGAAATCTCTCCTTCTCCTTCTCCTAAGGTATGTAAACACTTAACCAGACATGGTACAGACCAATCCACTGAGCCACAGGTCTGGACCAGTAGGTGGATTGGTTAGTTGATCATGATGTTGTCCTCAAAACTCCAAACACAGAAAACAGGGTACCTTGCAGTTTGCTGCTCCTAGTCACACAAGCAAAAGAATTAAGCCCCCAAGACAAACATGAAAGAAGATAAACACATGAATAAGAAATCATTCAATGCCTCAAGGCATCTTGAATCTATACGGGTTTGTGCCAAGGAAGAAAGTTCAGAAAAACCAGTAAAAAGATGGTGATCAGCCTTTCCAAAATGCAATTTTCTTTATTGGAATTCAACAACCAACCTTTCTCAAGGATTACATGAATGTTTATAATGATTTCAACTTCCAACTACCTCCTACAACTGACCAACTACATTTATAACATAATTTTGAACCACTCATGACCATTTGGAGGTCAAGGTTATGCACTTTACATAATTTTCTTAAACAATTTCACTACATACTTAGTAAGTTTGATCTTTTTGACCCCATGCTTGTCCAACCTATTGAAAGTGTTCTAATGAGACCTTATTTGCATAAAATACATGGCTTAAATCCATCTACTACCTATCTACCACCCCTTTTCACATGACATACAAGATTTTTGAGTACAAAGCAACTTAATTTGACATATTTTGCAACTTCCTCATTGCATAAAACATTAAAACCTTTAAAATACTTGGTGAACCTTTAAGGTTCTTTGTCCTATCATGATAGGGTCAAGATCTAGGTGCTCTTGCACCATACTCCCCCCCATAGGGAAAATCTTGTCCCAAGAGTAAGAGTGTACTCCATTCCTCCACCTTGCTGCTCCCTGTATATCCAGAACTACTACTGGCCTTTTCCTCACCCTTGGAGCAAAAATTGATATTCCCCTTGCCTTGATACCTGCAAACACACAATGGTTAGCAACACACTTTCCCAACTTCTTCATTATCTCATCTCCACATGTGGATCCACCTAACATTGCTTGCAGACTCGGCCCTCTTCTTACTGTCCTCAGACCTATACCCTCTTGTTCCATGAATTCCTTACCCAGTGTGATCAGACCTTGCACACTGTCATTGCCAAGGACCATTACCTTGTCAGGCTCACCAGTCCTCATGCTTGTAAAACTCTCATACCTTTCACCATTACTCCTACTGATTGGACACTCAATAGTCCCCATAGTAATCTCAGCCTCCTTGGGAAGCATTCCACCTTGCTTGTCATGCTTGTGCATCATCCTACCTTCCATCTCCTTGAGTGTATCAGACCTAGGTATGAAACCATCAACCACTATCTTCTTATCATTCCTCTTGACCAAATCAGACCTAGGTATGAGTGTCTTCCCTGCCTCTTGCAAAAACACATTTTCTACTATCTTAACACCACTTGTGGGTGTTCTCCTCACTGTCACAACTCCTCCAACCTGCTCTCTACCTACAACCATATCAGACTAACTGACCTCAGGCTTTAAAGGTTCCTTTTTTCCAAACAACACAACTTTAGCCTTACCTTTATCCCTCACACTTGTCTTCAAGGGAAGTAACTTAAAGGTTCTATCCTCCTTCCTAATGGTGTATGTGTTCTCCCAACCATCATATATGGATCTCCTATCAAACTGCCAGGGCCTCCCTAAGAGCACATGACAACAATCCATGGGAAAAATATCACATAGAACCCTATCCTTATACTCTCCAATTTGAAAATCAACATATGCTTGCTCTTTTACCACCAAAGTCTGATTATCATTGACCCAAGAGACTCTATAAGGTGCTTCATGAGGTAATTTCTCCAAACTCAACTTATCCATCATTTCCTTAGACACTAGATTATCTTGAGAACTAGAATCAATGACAACTTGACACACTTTACCTTCACTTTTGCATGTAGTTCTGAATAGGCTCCTTCTTTGGCTTGAATCTTCCTCCTTGGATGCTTGCAACAAATTTCTTCTGATTATGAGTGCCTCTCCTTCTTCTGACGTAAGGTTTACTATAGGTGTAGTCACACTCTCTTCATCCTCATGCACTGATTGATTCCTCCTTTCTCCACCATGAGAGCTTGAGCCTTGTTTCTCAGGGCACTTAAAGGCTGGATGTCCAGGCTGGTTGCAATTGTAGCATCTTCCTGAGAACTAATATGATCCTCTTCCTCCACTAAATCTGCCTCTTGAACCTCTCCATCCACCTCTTGAATCAGATTGCTCTTGATCCTTTTTTTCATCTCCTTGGCCTTCAATGTTTGTCCTTGAACTAGGATTGAATCCCCTTCCTCTAGAGGTGTTACCTCTTCCCCTTGCTACCTTCTCTTGTCTCCTCTTTAGCTTTTCTTCTGCCCTCATTGCCATTTAAAAGCATTGCTCTACTGATTTTGGTGCCATCATGTTGATTTCATCTTGAATGTTGAACCTCAACCCATTCAAGTACCTAGTAGTCATCTCTTCTTCATCTTCTTCATGTTTAGTCCTTATACTTAACCTATAAAACTCTTCAGTATATGCTTGCACATCTAACTCTTTCTATCTAAGATTCTGCAATTTCTTAAGCAATTGAATATTGTAATCAAAAGGAAGAAATTTAACTTTTATCTTTTCTTTCATCTTCTCCCAAGAAATGATCTTTCTTTTTCCCTTTCTCTCCCTATCTTCTTGCACAAAATTCCACCACACCAAAGCATGTCCTTTCAGTTTTGTTTTTGCTTTCTTTACCTTATGTCCTTCATCAACATCTTCACTATCAAAGTAGTTCTCCAAAGCCCCTATCCAATCCAAGAGCTCTTCACTATCAAGTTTGCCTCCATACATAGGCACATCCATCTTGCCATGTCCATCCTTCTTCACAGCCTTCAGTAGCCTCATTTTTCTAACATCATCTGGATCCATCTCTTCTTCTTCACCAGAGGTCTCTTCCTCTTCAGACTCACTTTCCTCCAGAAGGGTCCTGCCCTTAGCTTTCATTGCAGCCATCTCCCTTTTCAGTATATCTATATCCTTCTCATGAGTATCCAGTTTCCTTGCAACAACATTATTTTTAGGAGGCATTTTGTTCCCTCCAACTACCTTCTTCTTCCTGAACACAAACTTCAATCTTAATCTTCACAAAAGACCTACTCCCTTGCTCTGATACCACTATGATGTAGAGGTAAGTGATAACCTTATTTTCTATGCCAAAAATAGGGGTTCTTACAAAATCTCAATCTCCAATTCCCCAAGGTTTACCATCTAGCAACCTACACATTACCCTACCCTTGTAGGTCTCCCAAAACCAGAACAGACCAAGTTTCACCCAATCTTTCCAAAGCACCCAATAATTAAAGAGGAGATTAGGATACCCTTTTCAGGTTTACACAACATGTATGAAAATTAAGGATCATTGTTTTGGACCAACCTGAACTTTTGATACACTTACCCAGTTCTAGACTTCACCATTTGGTCTATTTTCCAAAGGAACCACCCTTCCAATGATGGCCACTCACCAAAGCACCTTGGACAGTCTTAACAAATGGTCTCAAACCTTATATTACAATGATTTTTTTCATCTACAGGGACTCTAACCCTTTGTTCCAAGAAATCCTCTTAAACATTCACAAAAGTGAGGGTTTAGGAAAACTCCCAACTCCAAACCTTTCCCAATCCTCCTATGGCCTCAAACACATCAAATTACCTCTACCCTAACCCAAGGAACCCTCACAATCTCACTTTTTTCACTATTTCTCATAATCACTCCTTAGGTTCCTTATTTTCATGGTCTCACTGCCCCTGATCAACACTAAACATTCCACCATGGCCAGAAATATCTCCTTCTCCTTCTCCTAAGGTATGTACACACTTAACTAGACATGGTACATACCAATCCACTGAGCCATAGGTCTAGAACAGTAGGTGGATTGGTTAGTTGATCATGATGTTGTCCTCAAAACTCCAAACACAGAAAACAGGGTACCTTGCAGTTTGTTGTTCCCAGTCACACAAGAAAAAGAATTAAGCCCCCAAGACAAACATGAAAGAAGATAAACACATGAATAAGAAATCATTCAATGCCTCAAGGAATCTTGAATCTGTATGGGTTTGTGCCAAGGAAGAAAGTTCAGAAAAACCAGTAAAAAGATGGTGATCAGCCTTTCCAAAATGCAATTTTCTTTATTGGAATTCAACAACCAACCTTTCTCGGGGATTACATGAATGTTTATAATGATTTCAACTTCCAACTACCTCATACAACTGACCAACTACATTTATAACAGAATTTTGAACCACTCATGACCGTTTGGAGGTCAAGGTTATGCACTTTACATAATTTTCTTAAACAATTTCACTACATACTTAGTAAGTTTGATCTTTTTGACCCCATGCTCATCCAACCTATTGAAAGTGGTCTAATGAGACCTTATTTTCATAAAATACATGGCTTAAAGCCATCTACTACCTATCTACCACCCCTTGTCACATGACATACAATATTTTTGAGTACAAAGCAACTTAATTTGACATATTTTGCAATTTCCTCGTTGCATAAAACATGAAAACCTTTAAAATACTTGGTGAACTTGTCTTCAAATCCCTTGGTGAACCTTTAAGTTCCTTTGTCCTATCATGTTAGGATTAGGATCTAGGTGCTCTTGCACCAATATCTTAGGATGTTGTTGGAAATTGTCAATAGATAGGAATTTATACTTGGCTTTGTTTTTGTCTTCTTGTGTTCAAATCCTTGTGATCATTTGCTTGAAATTTCTAGCTTTTGATGTTGCTTTGTTTGTTTATTTGTTTTATCAAAGGGTGGGTGTGATGATTTTTTTATTATGGATGAACCTTTATTGCGGATAGGCGATGGCGTAAATAGGCTTTTTTGAGATTTTTCAAATGTTTTTGTGTTTTTTGAGGTTTATCTAATGTTGTTTTTGTTGTGTTTTCAAGCTATCTGAATGTTTTTTTGTTCTGGTTTTGTTGATTTTCGAGGAGCTATGGAAAGGATTTGAGGAGCCTCATATCATGTGGATGCATTTCAAGAGTTTTGGATGTCCTTTAGGCATCATTTTCAACATTCACCTTGTTGCTTCTCGTTTACGTTTTTTTATATTCTCATTATGTGTGTACACAGTTTCTTGAGTCAATAGTGAAGTTCTGGTGATTCATGAGCATCTACATCAGTTTTAGCACTTTAAACTGTGAAAAATGTGCTTTTGTTTGAAATTTTTGCTATTGTCCTAAACTTGCGCTTTTGTTCCATGCAGTTGTCTAAAAACTGCACAGTTGTTCTAAAATTGTGCTATTGTTTCAACGTCTGAAAATTGTGCAGTTGTTCTAAAATTGTGCTATTGTTTCATGCAGTTGTCTTAAAATATCACTTTTATTTTATGCAGTTGTCTAAAAATCTCGCTTTTGTTTCATGCAGTTGTCTTAAAATCTCACTTTTGTTTGCTTTGTGACTTGTATTTTTACCCTATCTTCAAACGACCATATCTTGGTCATACGAAAGTATTTTTCAGTGTTTTTTTTAAAGGGGTAAGAATTTCATAATATTTGAAATGGTGTAGGTGGTTTTCAATTTTTTGTGCAGTTAAATTTTCCATTGGTGCCGTGAGCTTGTATTTTCCTTTGTTTCTTTTAAACCTTGTTAGCATTTGCTTTGTTGTCATCCTTAATGTCAATTTGTCATCATCTATTGTGTCGTTTTGTGTTGCTTGACATGTGTATAGTGAAACCCTAACATCATGGGTTTAAAATGATTGCAAGTAGTCCTCAAACTATTTTAGCTGATGGAGAGACGGACTCGGGATCTATTTGATTCGATTACCAATTTCGTAGTTTTTTCTATTTTGTGAATGTTTTTGAATTTGTTTGGATTTTGTATTTTTTGACTAAGTGAAATAAAGCATGTTGGAAACATAAGGGGGTTGACCTAGGGTCTCGGGGGCTAAAAATCCTTGCCTACGTTGAACATGCAGAGACCACGTAGTTTGACCATTTGACTCAAAACATAAACTTATTTTTTGGGATAAACAACATTGATAGCTTGGATTGATATTCCACTTTGGTGTCTAGAGGATATGTTGTGGGAAATCTACTTGAACTAGCTATGGGGTTCAAGAAAATTTTGATATCTTAGACCATTTGAGTGAAGGAATACTCCAACGATGTTTTGTTTTTGACATTTTTCAAATGTTTTTTATTTTTGATAATTTTGATTTTTGATTTTTGATTTTTTTTACCCTTTTTCCTAGGTATAAGATGTTAAAAATTTGGATTGATATTTCACTTTTCTTTTCTAGAGGATATGTTGTGGAAAAGCTTACTTGAACTAATTGTAGGGTTCAAGCAACTGTTGATATCTTAGAATTTTTTGAGCAAAAGAATAATCCATGTTGTCGTCATCTTTTAAGGTTACCATGGTAGTGCATTGGTGGTACACGTTGTTGGGATGAACTATTTTGAAGGTTACCCTGATAGTGTGTTGGTGGGATACCTTGTTGTTGGGATAAATTCCTAGATCACAACATGAGCTAGAAGACATAGATCAAGATTTATTCTGAAGCAAGATATAAGCATTTACCCCTAGTTTCTAGCAATGTAGGTGATGGATTATCTTGTCATAGGATAACATGTTTGGATAGAGTATTCCCTTTTGGAAAATGCCTCATGGCTTTAGATAATGTTGGATAGGATAGCATCAATGATAGTGACCCATGTCAAGATGTTTTTCATAAGCAAGTGTAAAATGTATATCAAACATTTGTCAAGATCAAGATAAGTTGGATTTTGGATCAAAATGGATTGGATTCATTATGGATAGGCTGATATGCTTCCACCTAAAATGGTGCACATAGATGCTCGATTCTACACATGATGCATTTTTTCTAGGTTTTCATCATGGTACTTGTCCAGAGCACCACCATAGTGGTTTTCACTAGAGGATGATTTTTTTCTTGACTATTTTTCTTGATTTTTTTATTTTTGATTTATTGATTTTTGATGTCACACAAGATGCCTGTTTAGCAGTTTTTCATCATGGTGACCATTTTCTAATCATGTTGGACCATCTGGTGGTGTTGATGTAGACACTGTTGGTGGTGATATGTCTATTGTTGTTGTCCTGACGTGCCAATGATATCTTGCTTGGAGGAATTGTTTTGCAAGGATACGAGCACTTGAATGTAACCCTTAAAAATCCTTATCTTCCTTTTTGATACTGGAGTTAACCTTACCTTGATGTGCACATCGTGATAGAGTATCCTTAGAGTCCTTATGATAAAGAGTTTCTGCCAAAACATGGTCAATGTGAGATTTGGATATCATGGATGGTAAATTTCATTGAGGGATATGATATTTAGATGGATTGGTTGATAGTTTGGAACCTTTGACTCTCCAAACATGGGATGATGAGCAATGATGGGTGGATATGGAGATTCAATTTGGACCAATGTCTTGATATACTTTGTAAGTCACTCTTGAAGCTTTCTTTTGTATTGCTGGACATTTTTGTTTTTGATGAACTTCCCTTTTTTATTTTGCCCCATAGTTTCTTTGACTAATGGAGTTTGATAGGGATGATTTTCTTTCTTTTTCTTTCTTTTTCTTTTGTATCCATTTGAAGTTTTCTTGTCCATTTTGTTTTCCTAATTCTTTTGATTCAATGACTTGTTCCTTTCTTTGATATAGCTTTTTCTCTCTTTTCTGGTCCCAATCAAAAGATGGAAATATATGTGGATGACGATTCATGACATGGCTAGTTGTAGTGTTGGTAGAAATTTTATCATAAGGACCCTTCGTGCTCCCTATGTTGATGCTTGAATTAGATAAAGTTTCCCCCAATATTATGGAGGTATCCTTGATATGTTTAGCTCCTTTAATTGTTGAATAATCAAGGCATTGATGCTTAGGATTGCCCATAATCTACTCTGGTTGTAGGATACCATGTTCATGTAGGCCTAACCCTCTGTCTTGATACTGAATTTGTTGAGAGAGTTCATTTGCAATGGGATATGTCTCACCTTGGAAACAAGGTGCTAATATTTAATTTCTCTATTGTGGATCTTTAAATGTGGTAGCTTCCTCACTGATAGGCTCCTTCAAATGTGGGATACCTTCCTGATTGATATCTTCAGCATGATCTTGTAAAATATTACATTTTAATGCTTCTTTAAGGGATGTTTTTGATTTACTATCCACATAAAAGTCTTCCTCATGATTCATTTTTTATATGACTTCATAGGATATTTCTAATTCACAACCTATGTATAATTCCTCTTCCCGATCCCCTTCTGATATGTCTATATAGGATTTTTTTGATTCACAACTTTTGTATAAGTCTTTTGCATGATCCCTCTCTAATATGTCTCTCGATTCTGCTATGTCTTGACCCTTTATAGAGATGTTAAGAGTTGGAGGCTTTTTTTCTTTGGTAATGATATCAAGAGTATGGGAATCTTGTCTTAGATGAAGATCATCTAAGCATCTCATGGGTATATGTATGTGTGCTTGGCATATGTTTTTTTCTTCTTTTGGAAAACCTTAGATGTCTTGGAAGATATCTACCAAGTCATTGTAGTAATTTGATGATAGGGATTCTTGATCTTGACATTATGTGGTATCATTTTTGGAATGCTTTAGATCACATTCTTGACATGGATCAATTTCAAAGAAGGGATTTCTTGTAAAGGATCCTTGGCTTTCCTCAAAATCTGGACATATGGGTAATGATTCTTGGCTTAGATATTTTGTATTGGGTATAAGTGTTGGATCAAGAGTCTCTTGATCATCAACATGTACTTCCATTAGGTTGGATGATGTCAATATATCTTATAATCAATCATTGCTAGACTTGGGTGTTTGATTTTGATCATGCTTGGGACTCAATTCTTGATGTGTCCTCTTGCTCACTAGATGATTTAGAAACATTTTCAATGTGATTGGTGATAGACATCTCTTGATCGTTGCTTTCAAATTTTGAAGTTGAGACATTATCATTGTTGTCTTTGGTATATGGCCCTTGAACGTCATTTTTAATAGCCATTTCTCCTTGATCAAAAGGTCTTGGATGAGGTTTTCGAGTGTAGCATATTTTTTCGTTGGGTGACCCTTGATTTTTTGGAACTCACATCGTTTGCATTGCTTATACCAAGGTAGTTTAAAGCTTGGTTCACCATAAGTTGGAATATAATTGATTTTGATAAGGTCTTGTTGTACTAGTTTGTGCATGATTACCTCTAAAGTCTCTCCCAAAGGGGTGAATTTCCTTATTGGTTGGTAATCTTTCCTCTGTGGCTTTTCTTGATTCTTTTTCTCTTGATTTTACAAAATTCCTTGATTCTATGTTTGAGGTATATTTTGATATTGCACTTGAGGTACATTTTGGTGTTGTGGAACTTCTTGATGATATACCTGAGGTACATCTTGATATTGTATTTGAGATACACCTTGTTGTTGTGGAACTCCTTGATACTGTGGATATTGGAAGTGTTGTTGATGTGGATATTGAGGTGTTTGTGGAATGATGTCTATTTGTTGTGGATAGGTAATGTTTTGACTTTGCACATGGCATTGATGATATGTCAGATTTCATCTTTGATGAACTTCTTCAAGATATCTCTCAATTTTATTTAGGGAATTTTGATCTTTTGGACTTATTCCTTGATGGGGATTTTGAAACCCTTGATGTTGTTTCCCTACTTGATGTTGTGACCCTTGCTAAGAGTAATTTAGGTAATAGATTGACATGTTTTGTGTATGTTTTTATGCTCAATAACCTATCATAAGGTCAATTTATTTATATCTTAATGAGTTTCTTATGTTGTTTATGGTGTTTGTTGGTGGGATATTGGTGTTGTTCTTGCTTGCTTCCATTTTCTTCTTGTGTTATGATCTCGTGTTTGTCATAAATAACTTGGGTCCATGTAGGAGAGTGGTGTACTCTCTAGTATGACTCAAATCTTAAAGATCCAATGTTTCCCTAAATGAGAGGATGGATGTGGGTATGTAAATCCAGTTCTTTCCTCTAAAGAAGTTCAGTATCATGAAAAAGACCAGGGTTTTGACCAAAAAAGAACATATATAACTCTAGATTGTTCTTGGAAGCGCATCTATAAAAAATTTCTACCAATTTGTTTTTGTTTTTATGTAGCACTACGAGGTGTTTCTTGAGAGCGTTTGTGTTTCTTGAGAACGTTTGAACTCAATTTCCTAAGTCTGAAATGATGATCAGTGGACTTTACCTTAGGGATCTTGACCTTGTGTGAGATCATGAAGGGGATAATTATTGCCATGCGGGAGGTGGTAATATTGGCATCTCTACTACGTCAAATTTCTCTTCCTCTTCATCTAGGATAATTGATGTGGTGAGAAACTGGCGGGGTGTTCATTTTTCTAAAAAATGAAGGTTCTCAAGCTGCTTATGATGTCGATTTGTTTACCTTTGATATATATGAGATTAGGCTAAAGGATCGGTGCTACAAGATCTGGTTGTTGAATTAGGGCAGTTGGATGCCAAATGATCATAAATTTTGATGGTGTTATGGGATGATTGTTGTGAAGCTCAAGATCCTAGGGTTTGAGTGTTGTTTTGGAATGATACTACTTTTTGGAAATCAAAATGTTGAAGAACTAGGGTCTATATTCCACTTCCTTGTCCAGAGGATATGTTGCGGGAAAGTTTACTTGTACTATCTACAAGTCCCAAGCAACTATTGATATCATGGACATATGAGTGGAGGAATGACCTTAATGGTTTGTTTGATTTTGATTTCAAATAGCTAGGATGGAAATAATGGATGTGGGACTATTTGACCTTCTGGATTTCCAATTGTTTTGGTTCGAACAATGATCCTATAAACAACTCTCTCTCAACTTTTTCTTCGTGTTTTTGAAGTATGGCAAGTGATAAGACAACACTTGGACTGACTCAGCAAGCATGGACTTATGTGACCTTCATGTCTATAACTTAGGTTGTGAAATCACAACACCCAAGCCATAGTTCCCAAATTTTTACTTTGATTAATGTACCCTAAAATAAAAGCCAAAATGTTCAGAAACCTTTAAGGAAATATCCTTTCAAAGGAGTGCAAATGTAAGATTTCTCTCACAAGTATGCACTAAATCAAAGGGTTTGTGGTTCAACCATCTCATTTAGTGCTTGTTTTGAATGTGTTATTTTTCTTTAAATCAAACACAAAATTTGATGTCAAATTGTTTTGAATGTAATGGGCCAAGTTTAACATAAACCAGTAATTACAACCCTAGGGGATAGACACCATTCTCTTAGGTAGGCCTACCTCATGATCTGAAGAGATGATTTTACATGCAATTTATGGCACGGGCATGTAGTCTGACATGGCATTGTAACTTCTCGGAAGTAAATTCCAATGCACCACTTTCAAAGAATATTTTTGGATAATAGGGTGGCCTCTAAAATAATTTGGTTCTTAGTGGTAACCATGAACATGAAAATCTGACACTCACCCGCTGGCCACTTAAGGCTCTTTAATCGTTCCCATTCCACTTAAGGTATGGGATTAGGTGTAGTCTGTTGTCAGCATGGCTTGAAGCTACTTTCTTATGATTTCACAACCTTTAATATAGCCTGCTAATAAACGTGCTTCGAGACCTTGCAATGATTTTTCTAGTGCGGGATGTATATCAAGGCAAGCCCCCTCTTTAAGGTAAACTTTAAAAATAAAGTGCAATGCTCAAAAATGTCCTTTTGCTCACCCAAGATCGCCAAAAGGTGCGAGGGGAGAAGATAAAACACTTTAAATTTTCCAATCAATGAATGCACAGTGAACAATCCATAGCAAATTTATTCATTTTTATGAGCTCCAATAGAGGTGTTTCTAAGAAAGGAATTCATTGTCCTATCTTGGTCAACAAATGTAAAACGTGCGTGCATCAACAAAATGGAAAACATTTCTCGCTCTTTTTATGCACCAAAATTTATAGGTTCCTAATTATGAAAACATGAAATGTGTTCATTTTAAAGCCCAAAAATTGAAGTGTTTTTGTTCTTTTTATGATCACCAAAATGAAAATTCCTAACTTAGAAATCTTAAAATTGGTTCATTTTAACAACACCAAAATCAAATATGAGTTTGTTGTTGTTCATTTTAGAGCACCAAATGAAAGTTCCTAACTTAGAAAATCTTTAAAATTGGTTTATTTAACAGCACCAAAATCAAATGAGTTAGTTGTTGTTCATTTTAGAGCACCAAAATGAATTTTTTTCCTAAGTTAATAAGAATAATGCTTGTGGATCAAAAAATATTGGACTGATCATCTTCCCTGTAGTAAAGATGTTAAAGTTAATGGAATCCTACATCAGATCTATCAATTCCTACTTACACATCCAAAAACAAATGATAGTTAGTGAAAAACCCCATTATAAGAGTGCAAGATTTGTGCACTTGTCCGTCAGAGCAACTGCTCAAAGTAGGAAATACAAATGCGTAGGAAAAAGACAATTGCTCAGTTCTATAAATAATTGCTAAAACCTAGATAAGCAAATGCTAACTCTGTGAAAACACAAATGAACAGGTTTTAGACAAAGGTGTTATTCCCATGACAACTACGTAGTTCTTCTAACAAAAGCGCGGTTCTTCTAATAACTGTGTAGTTTTCTTGATAGAAAAATTCTCAAACTTTTCAAACAACTACTCAGGTTTTCTTGACAGGCATGTGAAAACTCTGTCAGAAGCATTTATGGGACCTGCAGCTTCAAAAGTGACTCAACCGAACATTAGATGAGGGGACAAGGGTCACACTGGGCATGCTAGAATGTGTGAGGGGGAGAACATTAGACCAAAAGATAGATCGAACATGTCAAATCAAAGAATCTAAGCTAAGATTAACATATTAATCTAAGATCTTAACCTACACATATGAAATGAAACTAAGCTATCTAACATGCATTAATGAATCTATGATTGCAAAATGAATGTATAAAAGCAACGTAGCATTACCATCTCGTAGTCGAGTGTATTCGCTTGATGTTGGATTTCTCTTATCACAGCGAAGCCTCCAAAGTTTGTGTGCAAAGTGTGGATGAGTGTTTGGTTGATCAAAGGAAGGAATGAAGCTCTCGCAAGGATGATCTTGAAAGCACTTCATTGCTCAATGTATATTGATTATTTGATCCTTTTTTGTGAGGAGAGAGGTTTGTTATATAGAAAATGAGATTTTAAATGGGCGATCAAGATCATTTTGAAGAATGTCCAGATCAACAGTTGGAATGTGTTGAGAGGATTTAGACATGAGAGAATTGTGCAAAGTTGATTGCACAATTTGTTTGATGGCTTAGTTAGGAATGTGATGGTTTAGTTAGAAATTTGATGGCTTAGTTAGGAATGTGATGGCTTAGTTAAAAAAAAAGATTGTTTACTTAACAATTTGGATTGATTAGTTAACAAATTAGATTGCTCAATCAGCAATCAAAATTTGCTCAATCAGAAAGTGGGTGAGGAATACGAATTAATTGATTTAATTAATTAATTCCTTTTTGTAGTTGAATGTGCAAATCAATTTTGACTTTTGTAAACAAAGTTGCATTAGTTTGATTTGATTTTTGATAACTGATTTGAATAGTTTGATTTAATTTTTTCAATTTTTTGGAGGAAAAGTGTTGTAATTAAATTCTAATTTAATAATTTAATCAACTTAGAGGAATAAGGTGATTTAGTGATGTAATTAAATAATTGGCGTTATTTAATCAATCAAGATGAAATAAAGTGGGATTAGGACTTTATTAAATAAATGTGATTTATTTAATTGGTCGAAATGATGAAACATGAATTAATAAAATAGCATTGTTTTATTTAATTAATAGCAGAATTAGGGTTTTCAGGAGTTTATTAAATAAATGACATTTATTTAATTTATCTGAAATGATGAAAAAGTGAATTAATTAAATAGTGTTGTATTATTCAATTAATAGAGGAATTAGAGTTTTTGATGTCGTTTTGATGTGATGTGATGTGGTGTGATATGGTACAATGTGGTACGATGTGGGAACATTACAGTATGATTTTGAGATGATCTGAGACATTACAGGATAATTCCGAGATGTTCTATGGTGATTACGAGATGATTTGCGATGATTTGAGATGATCTGAGACATTATAGGATGATTCTAAGTTGTTTCAAGGTGATTTCGAGATGTTTTGAGATGATCGAAGACATTACGAGATGATTTTGAGCTATTTCGGGGTGATTTTGGGTCATTCTAAGATCTTACAAGATGATTCAAGGTCATTTCGAGGTGTTACAACATTATTCCAAGTCATTCTAAGGTGTTACGGGATGATTCTAAGTCATTCCAAGATGTTACAGGATGATCAAAGATGATGTTCCATATTGTTTGATGATGTTTTAGGTTTTTTGATGTTCTTTGATGCTATTTGATGTTGTTCGATGTTGTTCAATGTTGTTCAATGTTGTTTGATGATGTTCAATGTTGTTCGATGTTGTTCAATGTTGTTCTATGTTGTTCGATGTTGTTCAATGTTGTTTGATGTTGTTTGATGTTGTTTGATGATGAATTAATTAAACGATGTTAAATCATTTAATTAATAGAAGAATATGAGTGCCAAAATGTTAGCTCACAAGCTAGGACATTTATAGGTATCTACAACATTAGATAATAATTCAATAATTTAGATTATTTAATTATCAAAGATGAAGGGGTTTTAATAAATTGACAGGCCTAGTGGTAATTTGTAGGTGTCTACATTTGCCCCTCTTTGATTAAATGTAGTTTATCGCATTGTGTCAAAAGAAAAAGTTATGCCCCAATGAGAGTAGGAAGAGGAAGGATGACGAGGAGGTAGTGGTATTCCCCCTCAAGAGGACAAGTGGGTTCAAAGAACATGAGTGAGCTCTTGAAAGCAATGAGAGGACTGGAAGATGAAGGATAAGAGAATAGGGGAAAATAGATAAGGATGATGAAGATGCGGAATAGAAGAAATGTTAGAGGGGAAAATTTTAATGTTAGCATAGAAGACATGGGTGTTAGCATGGAAGTCATGGATGTTGAGATAGTGCTAGTTGAGATAATTTGCAAATATATATTTTTCTATGCAAGTCTTTGTGCATTTAATCATCATTGGGTGGTAAAATATGACAAATGGACAAAAAACACCATGGTATTACATAGACCAAGGTGTGCAAGTTCATCCATATATAAACTAGATAGTTGTAGACAAGGAATGTCCTGACTCATACTAAGGGTCATGTTGTCCCAGTCTTTTTGTTCAGACAAACTATAAAACATCAATCAAATAAAAGACAAGTCATGAGACATCATCACTCCTCTAAATCCTTAATGGGACATCCTTGAGGTGGATAGTAACATGATTGAAGTAAATCCAAAAACTAAGACAAAATAGATCAACAAGATCAATAGTCATTTAGATTATTTTCCAATAAGTGTTGTGCCAGTGCGTTAAGGGACGAAGTGAGTGACAGGTTGACTATTTTGACAAGGCTTGGTTTCAGGAGAAGAAACATGTTGTATAAGACATCTAGTCTGGTTTCAATCATGAAACTACCTATATAAGGAAAATGACAAAGTGTGATAGTGACATGATCTGATTTCAGAAAGGACGCATCCTATATGAGACCATTGGTTGTGATCAATTTGACTTGAAGACATGCTGGCTTGCTTGTCTTGTTGATTCAGGATTTGTGTTTGAAGTTCAGATGATTATGCCATGTCTAAGTTGATAGTGTTTGATTTATTGTGACTACCCCGATCAACTCTAAAAGGTTGACCTAGGGGGCCTCAGAGGCTCGTCGACAGATGGCCTTGCCTACGTAGCAATGTGTAGAGACCTCGTAGTTCTACATGACCGTTGACTTTGTTTTAATGAAAAAGGATTGAATCATGATTATATTTTTTATTTGAAAAACCTAAAGGATTGACCTAATGCCTCGGGGGCACATCAGCAGATGGCCTTTCCTATGTCCATTCGTAGAGGCAATGTAGTTCAACAATGACAAAGACTGACATGACTGACTTTGACTCTATTTTTGGTATTTTTGAAAGATATCTAAATGTTTTTGAGTTTTTGGGAATATTTGATTTTTTTGTCTTTTTGAGGTTTTATGATATTTTTGGAGATTATCGTTTTATGATGTTTTTGGATTTTTGTGGATATTTGATATTTTTTTCATCTTTTTTGGAGATATTTGATTTTTTTGTTATTTTTGAATGTTTTGACTTCCAATGACAAGTGTAGAGTCCAATGACGCGAGGTGTTAAGAAATTTCCTTAGTCGAGTATAAGACTAACCATTAGGGATGGGATGGGATAGGGGTTTATTATGGATGGGACATGGAGGAGAAAGGACGCAAGACATCAACTGCTTGGAAGTCACGATAAAGATGACAAGGTCGGATGATGGATGTGAAATGGGGGATGATGGAAGGTAAAGGCATCATTATGGATTAAGGTGGAAGACCAAATAGAGTGATAGTAGATGACAAAGCAAAGACTAACTACACATGACGCCTATTTTCTAGATTTTCACCATGGTATTTATTCAAAGCACCATTGACCTAGTTTTCACTATTGGACAAAAAATCTCTCTTTACTATTTTTTTGTTGTTGTCACCAAGACACCTATTTTCCAAGTTTTAATCAAGGTAATGATTTTTTTTCAAGAATTTTTTCTCTTTTTTTTGTATTTTTTAGGACTTTTTCTCTTCTTTTTTTATTTTTTCAGGACTTTTTCTCTTTTTATTTTTTTTAAGACTTTTTTCTCATTTTTTTGTATTTTTTTAGGACCTTTTCTCATTTTTTGTATTTTTTTAGGGATTTTTTTTACAAGAGATTTCTAAAGCTAGGTATAAAACTTGCGTAGGTGCAAGCTATTGATAGGATTAGCCAAAGGTTCTCCTTCGGGCATGGATAACTGATAGGCATTGGAACCAAAGGATGTTGTTATGACATATGGACGTAGCTATTTGGGCTCAAATTTACTGGGTTTCTCACGTTCTGCTTGATTTTTTGGATTTTGTATCAACACTAAGTCACTAATGTCAAAACGCTTGACCAAAACCCTTTTTTGTAATTGCAGCAAAGATGATTCTAGTATGCATGTAGATGAGTTAAATCCTTCTATCTACATTCACTGAGCAACTCTAATTCATGCAGTCAGGATATATGGTACTCCTCATCATCAATGAGCCCTTTCATGGAGACCCATAGGGAGGGAACTTCAACCTCTATAAGAAGGATGGCCTTTGTACCAAAGACTAGGGTAAATGGAGTGGTTCCATTGGGTGTGTGAATGCTTGTGCGATACACCCATAGGGTGATGTTAAGCTAAATGTGCCAGTCACAACTAGTGGCATTGACAGTCTTTTAAAAAAATTGATTATGGTCTTATTGGATGCCTAAGCTTGGTCATTACCTTGTGGGTAATAGGGCATGGAAAAGCGATGTTGGATGTGGAATTTATCACATAACTCATGGACATCCTGATTTTTGCAGGGATGACCATTGTCAATGATGATGGATTGTGGGACACCATACTGGCATATAATGTAATTGAGGATGAGCTTGGTGATTTTTTTACTAGTTGTATGTCAAGGGAATGGCCTCAATCCATTTTGTGAAATATTTAGTTGTAGTGATAAGAAACTTGTGGCCATTAGATGAAGTGGGGTGAATTTTTCCTGTGAGGTTGAGTTCCCATTGGGCGAAGGGCTATGGCGAAGCAATCGGTTGTAGCTCCTATGAAGGTGCATCGATGAGGTCACTATGTATCTAGAACTTCCAACATTTCTTCATAAAGTGATAGGCATCTTGTTCCATTGTAGGCTAGTAATATCTCAGTCGCATGATCTTATTAGCTAGATTTGGGCACTAGAATGGGCTCCGCATATACCTTCATGTACTTCACATAAGGTATTTTGTTCTTCACTAGTGTCGAGACATCTGAGTAAGGTATTCTCTAGGCCATGTTTGTATAGGGTATCATCGATGATGATGTAGCGAGCAGCTTTGCAAAGGAAGGACTTACATTGGTTACTAGATAGGTCAGGTGGTAATGTCTAGGAATGTAGATAGTCATAAATGGTCTGATACCATATGGAATTGGGACCTACAATTTCACATACCATCTCAAAATCTAGAACATCAAAGGCAGGGGCCAACAATTGTTCAACTAAGAAATCATACTATGACATATAATTGGGAATGTCTAAGAGAGATCCAATGGTGGTCATGGCATCAACTGCTTTGTTCTGAATCCATGGGATATAACAAAAAGTGATATCTATAAAATATAATTTAAAACTATCAACCATTCTTTTGTATGGGTTCAATTTCTCGTCTTTAGTGTCATGGTCATTTTTGACCTATCGGATGACTACTTGGGAATCACCAAAGACTTGTAGACTTGTAATTTTTTCATTTTATAGCCATGTGCAATCCAATGAGTAAGGCCTCATATTTTGTAATGTTGTTTGTACATAGGAAGGCTATTTTGAAGGATTAAGGAATAGTATCACCTTGAGGGGTGACGAATAGTATTCCTACACCTTATGCATGACTAGTGTATGAGCCGTCAAAGTATAACTTTCATGTTGTGCCAATGTCTAGTACAAATACTGATTTATCTGGGAAATCAAAAATCAAAGGTTGATTAGCTTTTTTGGGTGCATCAACAAGTTGGTTTGTGATAACCTATCCTTTTATTGCTTTTCATTCCATATATTGTAGGTCATACTCACTAAGTATCATGACCCACTTAGCTAATTGACTTGTTAATTCTTCCTTGCTAAGTAGGTATTTGAGAGGATCTATCTTAGCCACTAGTCTTGTATGATGATTTAGCATGTAATTTCTTAGTTTCTGAGCAGCAAAAAACATAGCGAGACAAGCATGTTCAATATGACTATAGTTGAGTTCATACCCAACCAATGTGCAACTAATGTAATAGATCATTTGTTCTTTCTCATCATGATCATTTTTTGCAAGTAATGCCCCTAGTACAAAAGTGGTAGCTAATATGTAAAGGATTATGGGCTTAACATCTATTAGTGGCATCAAAACAGGAGGCATCAAGAGGTACTCTTTAATTTGTTGAAAATTTATCTCACACTTGTCTGTCCATATAAAAGGAACTCCCTTACGTAACAAATAATGAAAAGGTTGATATTTATCTACAATTTGTGCAATGAAGTGTCTGATGGTCTGAAGTTGGCCTTGCAATGTTTTGAGTTGACTGATTCCTGTTGGGGGAGGCATATCTAATATAGATTTTTCTTTTTATGAGTCCACTTCAATGCCTCTATGGGAAACTATGTATCCTAAGAGCTTTCTCGATCTCACATTGAAGAAGGTTTTCTTTAAATTTAGGAAGACTTTATATTCTTTGAGCCTTTTGAAAAATTTGTCCAAGACTCTCAAATGATCACCATGTGTCAAGTATTTTTCCAAAAGTTCATCAACATAGTCTTCCATTAATGTGTGCATGAGATCATGAAATATGGTGGTCATAGCTCTCTGATAGGTTGCACCTGCATTTTTAAGTCCAAAAGGCATGGCATTCCAATAGTATGTACCCCATTAGAAAGTGAACACCGTCTTATGCTAATCTTTAGGGGTGATACAAATCTGATTGTACCTTGAGATTCCATCCATGAGGGACAACATCTCATATCCCATTGTTAGAACTAATATGATATCTATATTATGAAGTGGGAAGTCATCCTTCAAACATGCTTTGTTTAAGTCACAAAAATCTGTATAGATATGGATTTGTCCATTTGGTTTGGTAACTGGTACAAGGTTTGAGATCTAGTCTACATAGTCAATAGGTCTTATGAAACCAACATCCAATAATTTCTTGAGTTTGGCTTTGACCAGTAGAGCTATCTAAGGATTCATTTTTATAAGCTTTTTTTTGAGAAGCTTTGCATTTGGGAGCAATGATAAATGATGTAGGAACAATGCAGGGTCCAATCCAGGCATATCAACATAAGACCATACAAAATTGATTTGATGTTCTTTGAAAAAGTCTTGAAATTTTGTTTCTTCTTCTTTTGTCAAGGATTCTACAAAGAGAACAACCTTAGGATTCTCTGTTGTACTTATATCGACTTCCACTACTTCTTCGATCAACATCGGAGATCTCTCTTGATTAACAGGGAGAAAGTCCAACCCTCCATCCTCGGGTCCCTCAAAGAGGTTTTCACCTTGGATACATCTTTTCTTTTTACTTTTAACTAGTCAGAAGGTGCCTTGCAGTTTTCACCTAAATACCTTTCATTTTTTTAATTTTTTTTTGTCAATTTTATGACTAGAGGGTGGGATAGTTTTGCCAAAATATGTCACAGTGTCAAGATCTATAATGAAACCAGCCTTATGGTCCCCCTTGTGGTATGCCTTCTCGTATTACCATGAATTCAGTGATGGCTTCATTGTTTTTAAATATGTCCAAGGTTGGTGGGTTTTGCTAGTCCCAATCGACCAATTGCGAGTAAATGAGAGAAATGCCATCATCAGTATTACTGAAGGATGTGGAAGCACTAGATAGGGTAAAAATGGATGTGTTATCGGGTCCCAAAAGGAATTAGTGTGGATATTAATATCCATGAGGTTGGTAAAGGATGGGTGGGGTATGTCAGACTCATGAAAGATATAGTCAAGTTCATAGTCACTAGTGGTACAAGAATCCCACTCATATTCATTAGAGTTGGTGTCACTATAATAAATGTCGGTAGTATTTTTAGATGTCTCAATGTCTTATGAAGCACTTTACATCCTTATTTTAAATCACCTTAGTACTTGAAGTGCCAATCCTAATTGGTAAAACCTAGTCCCCAATTCTTTGGTCGTTTAAGAGGAATCAAGGGTTCTCTCCTTCCATTTTTATGTATACCAAGTCCATTTATTCCATCATAACCTTTTTGTTTCATGAGCTCAAAACCTTTACCACATTGTTTTGTCGGTAGTGGCTATAGATATTCCTCATCTTTATAAATCCAATCTGAAATATCATCAATGTCTTCTTTGTTTAACTCTCCCTAGCTTGTGAGAGTGGTGGTGGGAGGAATTTTAAAGATAAATTTAGGTTCCATCTTATAGACTGGCCTGCCATAGGACTATGGAGACTTTGGTAACTTAGTGATGCAGTAGGAAGCACTCTGTGGATACCAAAAATTGGTCTAGGCCTGCGAGTACACATTTCAACATAATTTTCTATAGTCCGTCGTCTTGATTAAATAATGTCAATTATTTAATTAACCTTTCTAACACATATTTCCTCTATTAATTAAATATCCCTTTTTAATTAATTCATTAATTCATAAATGACCTTTATTCACCTTGAGTAATTAAATAAATCATATTTGTTTAATTATGTCCCTAACTAATCAATTCTTCCTTCTTAATTAAATAATTTATTATTTAATTACCCCTTTTATCATATTCCAACTATAATTAAATATCTTTATTTAATTATTCATTTAATCCCCTTTTCAACTATAATTAAATATTTATTATTTAATTATTCAATTTATCCTTTTCAAAAGTCAAATTAAATAAATGATCTTTATTTATTTAATTAAGAATCATATTTAGATGTTGAGTGGAAATTAACATTTAATCCATTGTTGGTCAATTATGTCACATTCCTCTAACATTCAGTTATCTCTTACATGCACTTATCGTCTGACTCGAGTTATCTCTATGAGAGAACTCTCTGTCACAACTAGTCGATTAACTAGTTCCAACTCATATGCATGATCTATATTTATTAATTAAATATCTTTGTTTAATTAACTAACTCAAGTTTGCATTCACATGCATTTATCATGCATTTATTCTCCAACTTCTAACTTTGGCTTTTGTATACAAAGTCTATTTCTTTTATTTTTTGAAGATGAAGATTGGAACTCATGTTTTAAAAATTAGTCTTTACCTGCAGTTGAACTCACATTCTAACTCGCGTTCTATCTGTCACATAACTCATCACATGGCATTCGTCAATCTCATCCGTTGATCTCTTTTTCAATCTGAGCCGATCATTTGAAAACACAAAATCTATAAAATGGTCTGTCATTATCATTATTCCTCCTCCCGAAATCATTATACACTTTTGAGAAGAAACAATCTTCGATATTTTGCTGAGACACTCGACGAAGTTATGCTTGCATTCAAACACAGAAATCTGAGGGCAAGAATAACAATATAGCAAGATGGAGAAGGGCAATTGAGATAAATCGAGGAAGTATTTGCATATTCGGTGAGATCATTCTAGTTTTTATTAGTTTAGATTAATCATGCTTACTTATCATTCTTTGTTTTTTAATTTAGATTAGAATTGATGTTTAATCTTGTGCAGCAGTTAGCATCTTCCACAATTCTGAAAAATCTGAAACACCACAACTGTCAAATCCTGAACCGCAACTGTTAGGTGAACCGCATCTTCCTATTAACAAAGGAACAATCAAAACTGCCAATTGAGTCCGAACAGAAACTGTCAAAATTTTGCTCAAAAATCTTGCATCCATTAGGTGGTTATATACATCTTAGTTACAATCCATGTCTTCATCATAGTCATCCAAAGTCACATGCATATAGATACTTCCTCGGAAATCTTAGTTACAATCCACGTCTTCGTCATTGTCATCCTAAGTTGCATGCATCTAGATACTCCCTAGGAAATTGCATATCACAACATAGATAAGTTTCCTCGTCTTTGGATAAATTCATGTCCCAATTTGTCACACTCATCGAACCTAGTCACCTTAGTCTTATCTAGTGAATCTTTTTAGCTGAACAAGTCTAGTTTGGAAAGTTCACTTTGTCAACTGTCATTTGTCCTACAATCAGGTTCCTTGGTCAAAACAAATCCTTGCATGCATTTACTCCATAGGAGGTAGGTTATACCCATTTTAGAATCATAGTCTACATGAGGTCTTACATATTGTCCATCTTACCATACGTCATCTCAGTATACGTCTTTCTAGAAATCATTTTAGCAACATCCTTATTGTCCAAAAAATCCAAAAACATAGAAATAGGTCATATCAGTTCTTAAGCATAGTCTGCATTACCCCATTTTGAGCAACTTTTTTATGGTCGAAACAAGGTCTCAAAAGAGGCACAAAGAAATGGCAGACCCCAACGAGTTTATCAATCCTTTCAACACTCAACCACCTAGGAAGAACAAACCACACAAACCATTGCTTGATAAATTTATCACTAGAGACGCCAATGGATGAGTCTTTGTTGAAGACATAGAGTCTGCAGTCCAAGATCCTGAATTTGCATCCTTCATGGATGAGTGCTTGGCAAATGATCCCCAACGCTATCTAGCAAAATTGCTAGTAGAAGGTGCCACACTACCACCAGGATTTGACGTTCATACATTGAAAACGACATCTACCCAACCAATGCAAACAGTGACATCAAGTGGTTCTATGCCCCAAATCACCGCAGCAATACCAACTGGCATACCAACTCAGACATCGTCAATTGTAAACACAACCCCTTTCAACATAACACAAGGTTTACAATTTACGACGGGAGCAACTTCATCCAACCCCTTTGGCACCAACACGATTGGTAAGAGATCCAAGGCGGGTACAATATTCCTATCCCAAATTAGACCATTCAAGTAGGGAATATTCCTCCACCAAGTCAACCCATTCAAACAAGATATATTCCTATCCCAAATAACTATTCAAACAGGATATATTCCTTCACCAAATCACAACCCATCGCAAAACATGGCATATCAAAATGTCTACATTGATCCGAACAACGCCAACACCATGTCCTTGACACAAGTCGATGTCCTTCAGAATCAAATGCAAACTCTCCAACAACAAATGGATAATATGTCTATGTCAGGCAAACGAACTATCTCAGCACAAGACTTATGTCCATGTCCATTTGATAAAGTGCTTTACATGACACCTTTTCCCCATGGATACATTATACCGATTTTGCCTAAGTATAATGGGAAAAAGAATCCTCTAGAACATATTAGGGAGTTCTCAATAGCATGCATGGACATATCGTATGACCCCACATATCTGATGAGACTATTTCCATGAACCCTTGTGGGGATAGGACTGGAATGGTTTTCTAAACTACCATATGGTATACGCTCTTGGGGAGAATTAGCTAAAAAATTTGTCGAACATTTCACCTTCAACATAGACAATGAGATAACAATAGCAACCTTGTGCCACATGACACAAGAAGATGGCGAAACTTTCACCACTTTCTTTCAGAGGTGGAGAAGTCTAGCTAGCAGATGTCCAGTTGAGATACAAAAGGTCACAATATTCCTAGATAACATCAATCAAAAACTGCGAAGTGATTTAAGAGTACATTGTTGTACCTCATTCCTAGACTTGGTACAGAAAGGCATCATCCTTGAGAAAGGCCTTATTGACAAAGGCGAAATAAAGGTACCAGGTAGGAATCCTATTGTCCAAAATCAAAACGTGCCAAATGATAGAAGACAATTCTGGTCCAGAAACAAGAATGTTACAAATGATGGCATTGTCGATGCTAAAAACATATATACAAGGCTAGTTATCACACTGAGAGGATACAACCAAACTCAATACACAATGGATAATCTAGATCAAATGGCTAACTATCTCCAAAATTCACAGCAACAACGACCTCAAAGAAGATTTCCAACACGTGAATTTACTCCTCTAGGACAACCGATTGAGGTTATTTACAAAGAATTGATTAAACACAATCTCATCAAACCATTGGAACCAAGAGAATATGATCCTGGACAATTTAAACCTTCCTACTGGGATGACAAAGCCCATTGTGAATATCATCAAATAAAAGGACACAACCTACAAAATTGTCGCCAACTCAAGGGCATTATCCAAGACTTTGTGGAGAATGGAACCATAGAGGTTGGTGGATAGAAAAACACCAAGAACAGTGATCATAAGGTCTTCAAGGACCCATTACATGACCACACAAAAGGAAAAGCCTCCGGTTCGGGACCTAAGACCGATCCATCAACCAATTACGCAAACACCAATTTTGACTATGGAAAAGGAAAGATTATAAATAGCCTCTGTGCTACAAATGAGCATGTTGATACCTTCACCATTAAGAAGCCTCCAGAATGTAGTGTCAACACACGCCGAACCAAGATCACTATTCCAGGTCCTTCTTTTGAGCCATCTACACAGGCTTCCAAGTTCAAGTACAACCTTCTTGATCAATTGAGTAAAACCCTTATGCAAATATCTATCTTGGAACTATTGACCTTATCACCTGAGCATCGAGCCATTCTCGATAAAACTTTGCAGAACACAACTATCCCTACTGATTTAGATGTCAATTGTTTTGAAGAGATGGTGGGATATTTAACCAATTTGCACCATGCTACATTTTCCCAACAGGATTACTCAACAGAAAAATCTTATCATAATGACCCATTACATCTTGAAGTCTTAGTCCATGAAACCAAAGTCAGACGAGTCTTGGTAGACAGAGGAGCAGGTTTGAACCTATGTACCCTAAAATTGGTTAAGGCATTAGGATTCTCAGAAGATTGCGTAGATACCTCTAAGAGTATAGTCATCAAGGCTTACGATGATGAGGAAAGATCATCCAAAGGAGAGGTCACACTCCCTATCAGAATTGGTCCAGCAATCATGAACACCAGCTTCCAAGTCTTGGATCTCACTCTTCCGTACAATTTGTTGTTAGGTAGACCTTGGATACACGCAATGAAAGTTGTACCTTCAACATATCACCAATGTCTCAAATTTCCACATAATGGCACCGAGATCACTATTGATGGTGATCCAGATCCGTTTCAGTATTGTACAAGCCTAAAGGAAATTCCATAATGCCAATTACTAGTTAATCAAGAAGTTTCATCATCCAATTCATCCCAATACATTGACTCATCACATCTCACTAAGTCCAAATCATTCACACCTCCATCAACTACTCCTAAACTTGAAATCCAAGACAAGGGCTTTGGCGAGTATTGTATAAAGGCATCATACTGTGTCAGTCAACTGATTCCACCTAAGGCATATGGCCTACCTATGGTAGATAGAATACAATCAATAGTCATATTCAATGTTCCCCCTACAACAACATTGATCAAATGGGGAGAGCTAAGTGAGGAAATTGTGGACCAAGGTGATTCCTGGTTGTATCAAGAAGAACATGAATACCCCTCTCCATCTATTCAAATAGCTAAGAACCAATATGGAAAAGGCTTTAAGATAATGCAAAAGGAAGGCTATGATGGGCACAGTGGGTTAGGGCTACATCAAAATGGAAGGATGAAACCGATTACTAGCCACCCACGACCGAAATACTTAGGGCTAGGGTGTCAACCGCTTAGAATTGGGTTTCCTAGTACTTCATCACTGTTTCAAGAGGAAGTGAGTGCTTACGCAGACACCGAGACATCTCATGATCCACCTCCCCCATTTTATGACAACCCTCCAATCTTTGATGAATCCCCTTACTCAAGCGATGGTGAATGGGATTCCCTTTCATCTACCAACACCATGAACATAGACGCACTATTCGGAGAATTGGACCTAAACGTGAAACCTATACCCAAACCATCTAGTCCTTGTCCTAAGAAACATTTGTCCAAAGAAGAATGGCATAAGATCTATTATTGGGAAAAACTCGATCGTGCATCTTGGGCACCTGAACCACCATCTTCTAACGACCTATCCCAGGCAATGGTCCCACATCAACGTTTACCTACCCGTAAGGAAAAGACCCAGCAAGAGTTAGTCCAGAACTTCTGCGACCATGTCAACCATTCACTATTCACCCTGTCAGCGGCTACCTTTAAAAACTCTGATGATGACATGCCCCTCATATATCCCGAACTTATAGACTGGGATCAACAAGGTACACCTATCTTAGACACATTCGAGAACGACGAAGCAATTGCTGAGTTCATGGGACTTCGAGAAGGCATACCAAGAGGGGATCATAAAGCTGGTTTTACCATAGACTTGGACGATAAAGCATATTTTGGGGAGTCTATTTACACCTCTAGTCGCAAAAATGAGGATAAAAAGAAAAAAGACAATGAAAAGAACAATGATGAGTCCCTAGGTGAAAACCGAAAGGCACCTTTGGACGAAGAAAAAGTCAAAATAAAGGACGTATCCAAGGGCGAAAACCTCCCTGAGGCACCCAAGGATAGAGGTTTAAATATTCTCCCCGTTGAACAGGAAAAGTCACCGATGCTAGTAGAAGAATCAGTTGCAGTCAACATAGGTACAGAAAGAGAATCCAAAGATGGTATATTTTGCAGCTTCTTTAACAGAGACAGAAAAACCTGAGTTTAAGGACTTCTTCCAAAAGAGACAGATAAACTTTGCATGGTCGTATGCTGACATGCCTGGGCTGGATCCAGATCTAATATTGCACCATTTACCATTGCAGCCAGGCATCAAACCAGTCAAACAAAAGTTAAGAAAAATGCACCCGCAGATTGCTCTATTGGTCAAGATAGAACTAAAGAAACTCTTGGATGTAGGATTCATAAGGACAATAGACTATGCAGATTGGATATCGAATCTTGTACCCATGACTAAACCAACTGGGGGCATTCGAATTTGCACAGACTTTAGAGACATCAACAAGGCGTGTCCTAAGGATGACTTCCCTTTGCCGAATATAGATATGATAGTGGATCTTACAGCGGGGTATGAGATGCTATCCCTCATGGATGGTTTCTCGGGATACAACCAGATTAAAATAGCAACTGAAGACCAACATAAGACAGCTTTCACGTGTCCATGGGGCACATACTGTTGGAACGTTATGCCTTTTGGGCTTAAGAACGCAGGAGCTACTTACCAACGCGCAATGACTACAATTTTCCATGACTTTGTACACATTCTCATGGAAGATTACGTCGATGACATTATAGCAAAATCAGAAACAAGAGAAGCTCACTTAAAGGTTTTAAATAAGATATTCCAATGGCTAGAGAACTACAATGTCAGGCTGAATCCGAAGAAGTGTGTCTTTGGAGTCAAATCGGGAAACTGTTAGGGTATATCATCTCTCGAAGAGGCATTGAAGTAGATCCAGAGAAGGTAAGAGCTATCATAGAAATGCCTCCTCCAGTCAGCATAGGACAACTCAGAACTCTACAGGGCAGACTACAGTCAATTAGGCGATTCATAGTACAACTGGCAGATAAGATTCATCCATTTCAACATCTACTCAAGAAAGGAGTACCATTTGTGTGGACGCTTAAATGCCAGGAAGCATTCCAACAAATCAAGGACTATTTGCTAACTCCACCAGTCTTAATGCCACCTACAGAAGGAAAGCCTTTGATCTTATATATTTCAGCAACTCAGTCGGCATTAGGGGCTCTTCTCGCACAAAAAGATGATCAAGGTCATGAGAGAGCGGTCTATTACATCAGTCGTACCTTAGTGGGCTATGAATTGAATTACAGCAACATAGAACGTGCCTGTCTTGCGGTAGTTTTTGCTACCCAAAAACTTCGGCACTACATGCTCAATCGACAAATAGTGTTAATTGCAAAAATTGATCCACTCAAATACCTTCTAAGTAAGGCAGCTTTAACAGGCCGATTGGCTAAATGGGTCATGATACTTAGTGAGTATGACATTGAGTATGTCGAGAGGAAGGCTATGAAAGGACATGTGATTGCAGATCAGTTAGCTGATGCACCTATAAAAGCAGATCATCCCTTAGTGATAGATTTTCCAGATGAATTTCTATTCAACATTGACATTAAAACCGATTGGAAACTGTACTTTGATGGGTCACATACAAATCGTGGTTCAGGAGCTAGTGTCTTAATTGTCACACCTCAAGGTGATACCATTCCCAAATCATTCAGGATTGCTTTCCCTTGTACAAACAATATAGCAGAATACGAAGCCTTAGTGACAGGCTTGAAAATGGCAGCACAATGGAACACTAAGAGCCTACATGTCTTTGGTGATTCTCAACTGGTAATCCGACAAGTAAATGATGAGTACGAAACTAAGGATGAGAATATTGCCCCTTACAAGAGAATGGCCGATAGTTTCAAACAATATTTCAAGGACATAGCTTTTCAACAAATACCACACATTCAAAATAGAGCTGCAGATGCTATGGCAACCATGGGTTCCTTGTTGGATATTCCGAGTAACGTGCCTAAGTTTGAGTTTCTGGTTGAACAGTTGTTGGTCCCTGCTTATGATATCCCAAATACTATGATGGTGTGTACCATTGTTGGTCCTACATCTCCTTGGTATAAAGAAATATTCGACTATCTAACAAATCAAACCTTACCTCAAGACTTGTCCAATAACCAACGTCGAACCTTCATCCGTAAGTCTGCCAAGTACACCATCATTGGAAAAATCCTATATAGACGCACCTTAGATAATGCCCTAATGAGATGTCTCGACATTGAAGAAGCACAAACAACTTTGCAAGTAGTGCACAAGGGTATATGTGGATCCCATTCGAGTGGTCCAACCTTAGCCCATAAGATTATGAGACTAGGTTACTATTGGCCTACTATGGAGAAAGACTCATACGTCTTTGTGAAGACGTGTAGACAATGTCAAATACATGGAGACTTGATAAGAGCACCAACACAAGAGCTTTGACTGATTACTTCACCATGGCCTTTCGCCCAATGGGGACTCGACCTCATAGGTAAGATACACCCACCATCATCCAACGGTCACAAATTCATCATTACCGCTACCAAATACTTCACCAAGTGGATTGAAGCCATTCCCATGACCTACATCACTAGCACCCAAATATCTAAGTTTATTCTGAACTATATCATTTGTCAGTATGGTGTACCACAATCCATAATCACAGATAATGGTCGCCCATTCAAGAACCAAGAAGTACGCCATTTATGTGAAGAATTCCACATCAAGCATCATTTTTCCACCCCGTATTACCCACAAGGTAATGGCCAAGTTGAGGCTTCTAATAAAACGATTGTTAGAATCCTTAAAAAGACTATCAATGACGCTGGTCGTGACTAGCACCTACAGCTTAATCCTGCCTTATGGGTTTACCACACAAGTATCCGCACTCCCACCGATGCCACTCCATTTTCCCTCATATTCGGGTCTGAAGCTATCTTACCTATAGAGGTTGAAATACCTTCTCTAAGGGTATCTTTGAAGGGTCATGTCGATGATGAAGAATACCGTGTCTCTAGGCTACAAGAGCTTGAGTTACTGGATGAACGAAGACAGAAAGCATTAGATCATTTGCAAGCATATCAGAATCGTCTTCGTCAGAGCTACAATAGGAAGGTTCTCAATAGATATTTTGACATTGGTGACCTGGTATTAATGGAGAATCCGAAGAACCAAGCTAAATGAGAGAAACCAGGAAAGTTTGAGCCTAACTGGTTAGGGCCATACATTGTCACAGAAGCCTTTGGGTCAGGAGTGTACCAACTATCTACTCCTAAAGGAGATCTGCTTTTGTCACCTATCAATAGTCTGCATCTAAAGAGGTTCTATGCTTAGCTTCTGAGAATTTGTGTCTTAATCTAGAAAATACAAAAAAAATTGAAAAATAAAAAATAAAAATAAAAAGAGAAAATCAAAACAGTAAAGAGAAATAAATCCGTCCACTAGTGAAAACCGCTTCAGTGGCGCTAGGGATAAGTACCATGGTAAAAACCTAGCAAACAGGCGCCATGTGTAGTCAAGCTCGCTCTTTCGTCTACCATCATTCCAATCAGACTTTCCCCCATCACTCATAATAAATGGTTGTCCTATCCATCGCTTGGAACGATTGACATCTAACGTCCCACTTCGTCACATTATCCACTCCATCTCGCAAGTCTTATTCCCGACTAGGGGAAAATCCTTGTTCTATTCCATGAACGCCTTGTACATAGTATCGCACCATCAGAAAATGTCCTGAAAAAAACAAAAACATTAGAAAATTTCAAAAATCCAAAAAAATCAAAACATGTCAGAAAATACCAAAAACAAAATAGTGTCAAGTCAGTCATGTTAAGTCAGTCGTAGTCATAGTCGAACTACGTTGCCTCTGCGATTGGGACGTAGGCAAGGCCATCAATCGATGTGCCCCCGAGGTATTAGGTCTGTCAATCTAGGTTTGTTATGTATCACACACATTTAAATCATGACTCTTTGTATATTCAAAGTCATTGGTCATGTCGAACTACGAGGTCTCTGCATGTACAACGTAGACAAGGCTAATCAATTGATGAGCTCCCAAGACCACACTAGGTCAGTCCAATAGGGTTCATTCACAATCACTATCACACAAGTTGCATATCATAGTTTAAGGTATCGTCTCATGTCAAACATTGTCTACACACACACTTTTATTAGTCAAAGAATCAAAACAAGTCATGCATCAACAAGGCAAAATGTCTCAATAGTCATCAAGTCAATATCAAACACATTGTCAAAATGATCAACCCATGTCTTAGCAAGATATGTCTTTCTTGTCAACAGACGTCATCAATTTGTCATAGTCTCATGTGGCTTGTCACCTCAACGTCATCAGACTCCAATGTCTTATACGACACATGTCTTTCTGAAACCAGGCTTTGTCATGCCTTATATGAAAATTACCAAGTCGAAACCAGACTCAACGTCTTATGCGGTATGTGTCATTCTCTCACATTACGCTATGTCAAACATCAACATCAAACAATCCCACAAGATCAAGTTTTGGCCAATACATTTATTTGGCTTTATGACTTTATATCTTATTTTGTCTTATCTTTTTATCGATTTGTGCAAGATCCTATTACTAGCTTTCTCGAGGATGTCCCTTGAAGGCTTTAGAGAAGCAACGACGTCTCAGGATTCTTTTTCTTTGGCTGTTGTCTGTCAACTGTCTTTTTAACATTGGTTTTTGAATCATGTTACTAGTTTCCTCAAGGATGTCCTATCAAGGATTTAGAGGAGCAATGACGTCTCATGACCCGTCTTTTATTTGTTTGTTGTCTGTGGTTTGTCTTGACCAAATGATTGGGGCATCTGTCCTTAGTCTGAGTTAGGACACTCCTTGTCTACGACTGTCTGTTTTTCACAGGTGGATAACTTTGTACACTATGGTCTATCTCATATCATAGTGTGTACTATCCATTTGTGTCATGTCCTGCCCAATGATGATAACAAGCAAGTATAGCATATTTGGCAATATATCGAAGATTATGTCTTTTTCTCAAATTAACCAACATTAATTATTTCTTACTAACATTTCTTCTTTTCTGCATCTTCACCACCATTATCTATCCATTTCGAGAGCACACTCATGTTCTTCAAACCCATCTATCCTCTCGAGGGGGCATACCACTACCTCCTCGTCATTCTCCCTTTCACTGAGGCATACCCTAACCCATTTCATGCTGAGGCATGACTTGGGAATATTTTCTTTGACACAACGTCGTACCAACATTGTATCAAAGAGGGGCAAACTGTAGATACCGAAAATTGGTCTAGGCCCGCGAGTACACATTTCAACATAATTTTCTATAGTCCGTCGTCTTGATTAAATAATGTCAATTATTTAATTAACCTTTCTAACACATATTTCCTCTATTAATTAAATATCCCTTTTTAATTAATTCATTAATTCATAAATGACCTTTATTCACCTTGAGTAATTAAATAAATCATATTTGTTTAATTATGTCCCTAAATAATTAATTCTTCCTTCTTAATTAAATAATTTTTTATTTAATTACCCCTTTTATCATATTCCAACTATAATTAAATAGCTTTATTTAATTATTCATTTAATCCCCTTTTCAACTATAATTAAATATTTATTATTTAATTATTCAATTTATCCTTTTCAAAAGTCAAATTAAATAAATGATCTTTATTTATTTAATTAAAAGTCTCATATTTTGAATGTTGAATTAAATTAACATTTAATTCATTATTTAATTAATTATGTCACATTCCTCTAACATTCAGTTATCTCTTACATGCACTTATCGTTTGACTCAAGTTATCTCTATGAGAGAACTCTCCATCACAACTAGTCGATTAACTAGTTCCAACTCATATGCATGATCTATATTTATTAATTAAATATCTTTATTTAATTAACTAACTCAAGTTTGCATTCACATGCATTTATCATGCATTTATTCTCCAACTTCTAACTTTGGCTTTTGCATACAAAGTCTATTTCTTTTATTTTTTGAAGATGAAGATTGGAACTCATGTTCTAAAAATTAGTCTTTACCTACAGTTGAACTCATGTTCTAACTTGCATTCTATCTGTCACATAACTCATCACATGGCATTCATCAATCTCATCCGTCAATCTCTTTTTCAATCTGAGCCGATCATTTGAAAACACAAAATCTATAAAATGGCCTGTCATTATCATTATTCCTCCTGCCGAAATCATTATACACTTTTGAGAAGAAACAATCTTCGATATTTTGTCGAGACACTCAACGAAGTTATGCTTGCATTCAAACACACAAATCTAAGGGCAAGAATAACAATATAGCAAGATGGAGAAGGGCAATTGAGATAAATCGAGGAAGTATTTGCATATTCGGTGAGATCATTCTAGTTTTTATTAGTTTAGATTAATCATGCTTACTTATCGTTCTTTGTTTTTTTATTTAGATTAGAATTGATGTTTAATCTTGTGCAGCAGTTAGCATCTTCCACAGTTCTGAAAAATCTGAGTTACACATTCATATGATACTCCCCACACCTCTTTTCTTGGATCTGAATCTTGGGATTGGTGAATGGAATGGCAGACATGGATGATTTAGTTAGAGTGGTAGGTCAATGTAATTGGATGAAGTTGACATTGTAGCTTCACGTTTTATGGGCAGTTGGTATTCAGGGACCCCCCTCAAGTTGGTGCAATATTGAAAGGGGTCAGGATCACCAATGATTGTGATTTCAATGCCATTGTAAGGAAACTTTAGACACTGATGGTATGTGGATGGAATGGATTTCACGGTGTGAATCCATGGTCGGCCAAGGATAGATTGCATGGTAGTTCAAGATCCAGGACTTGGAATGTGGTATCGAGTACTACCGGTTCCACTTTGATACGTAGTGTGATAACACCCTCATAATAAAGTTCATCATCATAGGCCTTGATGACAGTGCTCTTAGTTGTGTCCACACATGTTTCAGAGAGGTCCAATGCCTTCACTAGTTTTAAAGTGAAAATATTCAATCCAGCTTCGCCATCTACTAGGACTCATCTAACCTTGTTTTTTGTGGATGAAGACCTCAAGGTGTAATGGGTCATTATGGCTTGACTTGGATGTAGAATAATCTTTGTTAGAAAAAGAGACATGGTGGGAGTTAGCCAAATATCCAACCATGGTTTCAAATTGATTGACGTCCAGGTTGGTAGGGACAGAAGTTTCTTTCAGAGCCTTATCAAGGATAGCTCTATGTTTAGGTGATATGCATAGTAGCTCAAGGATGGAAATATGTGCTGGTGTCTTTCCAATTGGTCAACAAGATTGTATTAGACTTTGGATTGTGGTTGCTTTGGAGGAGGACCAGATATGGTAATCTTTTCCCTACGGGTAGTAACGTTGCATTCAGGTTGCTTCTTAATGGTGATCGTATCAACATGATTGTCAACAGCTTGAAGATGGTTAATAATTTTGTAGTCCACAAATGCATTGGTATAAATGGCATGGTTGTCTGTCCTTTGACTTGAACTAGAGGGTTTTCTAGAACCATGGTCTTGCAATGGATTCTTGAAAATTGTATGGTCTTTATTGGAAGTTTTTTGTTGTCCCTTGACCTCTATGGTACCATTTTCAATTAGTTCTTCAATCATTTTCTTCAATTGACGGCATAATGAGGTCTCAAACCCTTTGATGTGGTGGTAATCACAAAACGCATTGTCATCCCACCAAGAAGGTTTGAATTGTCCTAGGTCATATGGTTTGGGCTCTTAGAGTTGTATAATGTTTGATCATACTAGATTCTTCAGGATAGATTCAATTGGTTCTAGTAAAGGACTATATTGTCTCTGTGGGTATTGCCTTGGTTATCTTGGGGGTCCTTGTTCTTGATTATTTTGTACCACATTAGTTGCTTGGTCGGGGAAATATGATGTGTTATTATTTGTATTGGATGTTTTTAGAGTCAATGTAGGACTTGTCCTATTCATAGCTTTTACATATACGACTCCATTGTTTGTCACATTCTTGCTATGGGACCAAAATTTGTTTTTATCGTTTGACGTTCCTTGGGGATTTTGTGTTTTGGTGTAAGTTTTAATTTCCCCTTTAGCGATAAGGGTTTTCTCAAGGATAGCCCATTTCTCAACAAGGTCAGAAAATGTGGAACAACAATGGGTTTCCAAGGCATACTTTAAGTTTGTGATCAAGTTTTGCACAAAAATGATAATTTTTTATTTTTCAGGAATTTCAATAGGATAGTGGCTAGCTAGACTTCTCCATCTCTGGAAGAATGTTATAAAAGTTTCACCCTCTTCTTGTTTAGTTTGACAAAGCATAGAAATAGTGGTGTAATTTTCAATATTAAAGGCAAAGTGGGTGATAAATTTTTCGGCTAGCTTGTCGAAGGTTTGAATACCCATAGGAAGGTGGGAAAACCAATCTAAAGCATGTCCTATAAGACTTCTAGGAAATAGTCTCATTGAGTATATTTGTTTAAAATTAATTTCAATCAAGGCCGTATGAAATTCCCTCACAGTCTCAATGGGGTTTCCTCTTCCTTTATATTTAGGTAAAGTTGGCATGACATAATTTGGACGAAGAGGAGGCATTTATAATATCCTATCAAATAGGTAAGGGCATAAATCTTTCATAGAGTAAAACTTCGTGTTTGACAGTGTCATGGTTTCTACTTACTTTTGCAAGGCCAACATTTGATTGGCTAGGACATCATATGGTGTGAGTGTTGTGCCTATAACATTTATGACTACATTTTGGTAAGGTCCCAAACTTGTGGTTTTTGATCCAATTTTTGTGTGTCATGATATGAGGTATGGATGTTTGAGTTGTGTTTGGAATTTGAACTTGTGGTGTGAATGTTTGAGTTGGAATTGGAATCTGGATTCGTGGTGTAATGTATGAGAAGTTGGTATTGGATTGCACTGGGAGAGGATTGGAAATGTTTGAACCTTATGTGTATTGACTATTGACTTGGAAGGAACCTTGTGTATATACTTATTGGGGAACCTTTATGCTAGGACCTTGTGGCATAATGGTGTTTGTGTTTGTTCCAGGAATATAAGCTCTAGTCCTTTTATTTGTGCCAAAAAGTTGATAATGTGGTGTTCAAGGCCCTAGATGTTCCAAATGGAGTTGATGATGTGGTGTTTGTGGCATTTGAGGCTCCAAATGGATTTGAAAATATGTTCATGGTATTGAATGGATTAGGTGTAGAACCAAGAGGTTGTGACATGGACTATGTTAGGGACTATGTCATTGTTTGTGTTGTGGATTGTGTCCTTGATTGTGTTATTGGTTGTGTTCCAAACAAAGGTGTAGGGATAGAGGTGGAATTTTGAGTTGGATCCCCTTGTGGCATAAAAGCATTTTTTTGTGGGGTCTTGGAACCAATAGATGTGGACATGTTAAGTACTTGGTTTTGTTGGTTTAGGGTGGATGTTGCTTGAAGTGTGTTCAAGTCAAAGCCCTGAGGTAGTTTAGCACCACTATGCAAAAGTTTGGCCAAGAACCTTCAAAGGTCCAATAGAACTATCTCATCTACAAGTGATGCAACCTCTGGGTCTTGGGCAGCTACTTCGACTTCCTCTATAAATACTTTTCCATGTGGGTCTCTTACAAGGAATTTTTCAAAAGGATTGGTAGATGTCTTTGGTGGTTCACTAGAAGAGGTCCCAAATTCTAAGTTGCTTGTGTGGTTTTAAAGGTCATCATCATCATGAAAAATTTCCATTTCCCATTGTTTCTTTTGCAATCTAGTTTCAACCATATAAGGCTTGCTCAAAATGAAGGTGGAAAGTATGAGACTAAGACTATGTTTTTGGTTTTTTTTTTGAAATAGGCTATTCCTAAATGCAATGCAACTATTTTTTTGGATTTTTGAATATATAGGAATGCCTAATAATGATGCCTAGATTAAGATTCAAGGTGATGATAGTCTATGACTAAGTTATGCAAAGTGTGGAATGAAGGAATGGAATAGTATGACCTAGTATGAAGTCCAAAACCTAATATATGGTTGTTAACCAAACTAAGATAGGTATAGCAACTAATCTAATTGTTAATGACCTTGGATATAGTAAAGATTGATAGGATATGTTGATAAAGTGGTCTTAAACTAGACTGATGAGTTGAGGAACCAAGCTAAATGATGGGGACTAGGATAGATGTTGTCTGAAAGATAAGGTCAAGAGAATATAGACTTGAAGCTATGGTCTAGTGAGTTTCCTAATCAGGAGGTATATGCAAGCTAAAAGGATGACCTAAATTTTAATCTATGGGGAATATTTAATGCAAGAAGATGAGGTGATGGATGAGTGAAGTGAGAAAATCCTTGGTCTAAATAGATCTAAATTTCAAGCTTGTTTTGGATGTGTTGGCCTAGTTTGTGTCAAGGTTTGAATGTCGTAAGTTTTAAGTGTAGTGTTTGTTTGAGATTTGTTTTGAACACACATGCAAGATATAATAGACATAATTTTGTTTGATTATTGCAATACAAGCACAAATCCTAGTTATTTAGAAAGGTTTTTATACTTGGTATAGCCCACTAAAATACCCCAAGATCAATGTGAAACACTTATCTCTTTCGAGAGTGAATAGCTTAGAAGTTTGGTGGCACTGGCTCCCGCTTACATGACACTCACTTCTCGGGTGCACCAACTTTGAATTCCCAAAGAGGAATTTTCTATCTCTACTCAAGGGAGTTAGTAGTGAGTATCTTCGAGCATGATATTGTACCCTACACTATAGCAAGAAATGGTTGAAAGGCTAGGCTTCTAAAAATAAGAGATTTTTAGTAAGGGCTTCCAGTTCAAGGGATACTATGATAAACTATGTCAAGAGGTATCCCAGCCCTTAGAACAAGGGTTTTTCACATCATAAAGATACTGGAGGAGAGCTATCATGTACCACTTCCCATTGATTACAAAATTTCCTTGCAATCACATATTTATATAGCAATTTGGAAGGACTTGGCTTTAGCCCATTACCACTTGGGTTGTTCCCACCTTTCGAAGCGGGTTGGCAGCCCCTGTAAAGATGATAATAATTTCTCTTGCACCTAGGATCCTGAAGGCAAGGGGAGAGGATACTCTTGTTATTAAATTGGGATTTAATCTAAACAAAAGCATGCAAAAGCACCACACACAACAAGCAATTGTTCTTTTTAGGTACCAAACAAAATATGGTCTAAGCTATACAAATAATCAATTTCAAAATCAAGTCTTCAATGGATGTTGTGCATCAAATGTCATTATTAGTTTCAAATTTAAGTCTTCGACAACTGAGATTTTATGTTTTTTCTATTTGTTTAAATCTTGGACAAACGATCCTACAAAAGGAAAAACTAACAAAATTAGTGACAAAACTAAAATTAAACCAGAAAGAAAATTAATATTTATTCTAGTTAGAACACAAGATAATAATGTAAGGGTTTTGATGGAGCTTTCTTTTGGTAGTTCATAATTTTTTCAAAATTCTACAAAGACAGGAAATGTTGGTTCTCCCCCTGGTGGTAATGATGGTAGGTATGACGTTGTTGTTGTTGATGGTGCAGATTTGTCAGCTTCCAGTGGTGTTGTTGATAATGATGGTGGGTCCTCTTTTGGTCCTGGTGATGGTCATCATTCCAATCCTTGTGTGGGGGCCATTCCTAGTCCTCCTAATGTGAGTTGTCCTCTTCTCCACATCCGAAGATTCTTGGAAAATTTTCTATTGGAAAAGGACATAAGCATGTGGGGGTCTTTCTGAATGAAACAAGTTGGTCTAGTCTCTTGTGAGCTAATCCTAAAGGGAAGATTACCTCATTTCCAGTTAATTTTCTAGCGAATCTAACTACTAGGGAGTACTCGGTGTCTATTCTTGATTGGATCATTGAAAAACACTTGGAGATAATGGACTTATCTTTGGTGGAAAATTTTATGGGTCCTCATCCATATTTTGAGTTGGTTCGCAATCTTGTTTCCAAGAGGTGGAGGACAAAAGGCTAGGTGGAGGTGGTGGAAATGGCTAAGGGTTTTTTTCATTCTCCTTCACTTATGATGAGGACATGGTTAGTGTGCTTACTGGTGGGTCATGGATGATTGGTAAGTCTTCATTGGTCCTTAAAAAATGGGATGCAAGTTTTAACCCCAATGATTGTTCCTTTTCTTCTACCCCTGTCTAGGTAAGGCTTTAAGCTCTACCTCTGGATTTCTAGGATGAACAAGTTTTTGCAGGTATTGCTAACATGTTTGGAAAACTTCTCTACATTGATCAAATGATAGCCTCTCAGAAGAGGTTGGTTTATGCATGTTTTTGTGTGATAGTGGATCAATCTATGGATCTTCCTCAGAACGTGTTGATTAATTCTAAGTTGGGTGGTTGGATTCAAGTGATTGAATATGAATCTATTCCCTGTGCTTGTTTTCACTATAGAAAGGTGGACCATTGGGCCAAGAAACGCCTTTCAAAGCTGTCCAAACCTATTTATACCTAGCCTCTTATGGAATGGAAGGAGAAGAATAAATATTTTGAGGGTCCCTACATGTAGAAGGAAGGTGATGTGTAGCATAATCATATGTCAGAGGTGATGGATAAGGAAAACTCTTGTAAGGAGGTGGGTGCTTTAAGAGGGGAGAGTGTTGGTGTGGTTTATCCTCAGGAAGGCCAAGTCCCTTCAAGGTACATTCAGGAGGTGGAAGAAGTGGAATTAGTTATTCCAGAGGAGTTTCTTCCCTCTACTGAAGTTGAGGTCATAAATTCTATGGGTAAGGAGTTGGAGTCTTGAATGGTGAAGGATTCGGTGGTGGTGATTTCTTCTAATATAGGGATGGAAGGTAAAGACTTGGTTGTGCAAGAGACTCTTAGGGTTGTTGTGTCTTCCATTACCTCAAATACAGTGCTCACCTCTTCTATCAATGGGATCGAGTTGGAAGGCTCTATACTAGCTAAGGAACCTCCTTTTTCTCTAGTTAAAACTAGAAATAGGAAGAAGAACCCATCTCCTCAGGGGGTTTCTACCAAGAATTTCTTAAAAGCTGACTGTGGCTCAGAGCCGAGGGGTAGATGGAGATCTACTCTACAAAAAAATAGGGAGAAAGAAAGAAAAGTTGATATTGTCGATGACTACTATAAAACTTAATTTGAGATGTGTCCTAAGGGAGCATGTCAGCATCCCCTATGAAGATTCTCTCTTGGAACATCAGAGGGTTGAATAACCCTCATAAGAAGGATCTCCTTGCTAACCTAGTGAGGGATCACAATTCGGACATGGTTTTGATTCAAGAAACCAAAATTCTTGTTGAAAGGTTGGAATGTCTGAAGAAAATACTTTTAAGGAGTGTGGCCTCCATGGTTTTGATGCAGATGGAGCTTCAGGGGGTGTGGCCACTTTTTGGAACATGAAAGTCATTAGTGGTAAGGCCATCTTTGGGGTCCCCAACCATATTTCCACTTCATTTCAACATATTAGGAATGATTTTTCCTAGGTGAATTTGAATATCTATGCTCCTAATGTCAAAAGTGCTTGGAAGTGGTTCTAGGGGAACTTGAGCTCCTTCAAAGTTGTTTTCCCCTCTAAACACTGGTTGGTCATCAGTGATTTTAATACCCCTCTGAGTAGTATTGATAAAATGGGTGATTCTTAGTTTTATGATGAGAGAAGATTTGATGTGATGTCTTTTGTTAATGAAAATGCCTTGTTTGATGTTGATTTGTGTGGGGAGTCCTATACTTGGTTGAATTGTAGGATTAGTGATGTGCTAATTTATGTTAAGTTGGAAAGGGCCCTCCTTTCTCCTAAGTGGTTACTTCATTTTGATTTCTCCCTTTCTTCTCTCACAAGGTTGGGGTTAGACCATTTCCCCATTTCCTTTTTGGTTGAGGTGGTGGGTCATAGGCATTCTTTCCCCGTTAGGTTTGAAAAAATTTGGACGTCTCACCCTGAGTTCAAAGTTAACTTTGCCTTTTGGTGGGATATCTAGGTTGATGGGTCGACAATGTACTGTGTGGTAAGAAGTCAGTGGTGGTGAAGGCCAATGTGAGGAATTGGAATAAGGCTTCCTTCGGTAACATCTTCCAGGATAAATCTTGTATTAATATGGATCTTGATTTGGTGTAGCAGAATATTCAAGTTTTGGGCTATAGTGCTAACCTAACAAATGAGGAGAGTGTTCTTTTGTCTCATCTCCATAACATTGTGGCCAGGGAGGATGAATTTTGGAAGTAGAGGTTGTGATTGGTGTGGCTCAATTGTGGTGATAAGAATACTAGATTCTTTCATCTTACCACTTTGAAGCATTGTTCCTCCAATCGAATTAAATGTATTTTCCAAGATAGTGGGTTGATTGAGAATGATGAGGAGATCCGATGGGTGGCTACTTCCTTCTTTTCTAATCTCTTATCTAATGATTTTTTCTCATCCGTGAAAGCTCAAGATTTGGTGTTCGAGGTAATTCCTATAATTGTGACAAATGATCTTAATCATATGTTATGTGGGATCCCTTCTGTAGAGGAAGTCAAGAATGTGTTTTTCTCCTTCGTTGGGAATAAGGCTCCTGGTCTAGATGGTTTCCCTATGTTCTTCTTCCAAGAATACTAGACCATTATTTCCAAGGATGTGGTGGATGCTACTAAAGAGTTTTTTTGGCAGCCATAATTTTATTTAAGGAATTGAACTCAATTTTCTTGGTGTTGATCCCAAAAATTCCCGGTGCCTCAACTTTCAATGAGTTCAAACCTATTAGCCTTTGCAATTCAATTTATAATATTTTCTCTAAGATTCGAGTTGTAAGGTTGTAGAGGGATCTTCCTCTGATTATCTTTCTGCATCAAAGTGGCTTTGTTTCAGGCTAGAAAATTCTCGACCCTATTATTAATGTGCATGAAAAAATTCATTCGCTGATGGTTAACAAAAGGGCTATTTTTTTGCTGAAATTGGACCTTGTTAAAGCTTATGATCACATGAATTGGCTATTTTTTCTTAAGGTCCTTTCTACTTTTGGTTTTTCTAAGAACTTTGTTAAGTTGATTCAGAGTCGCATTTTGATGATGTCTTTCTCTATGTTGGTTAACAGCTCTCCTTCAAATTTTTTTAAGAGTTCAAGGGGTGTGAGACAAGGTGATCCAATTTCACCCTTCCTCTTCATTATTCTGGTGGAAACTCTAGGAAGGTCATTGCAGTTGAAGCTTTCTTTGGGATCTTTAAAGGGTTTGAGACCTTCCTCCTCTTCCCCCTTTTTCGCATCAATAGTTTATTGATGATACTTCGATTATGGGTGAAGATTATATTGCGGAACCCAAGACCATTAAATTGACTCTTACGATGTATGAGGAGGCATTGAGGAAACTGGTGAGTCTCCTTAAAAGCATGATTTTTTTCCCCAATTAGAACAAGAAATGTTATTTATTCTGGCCTCCAATGGTTAGTTGGGAATGGTAGGGATATCATTTTTTGGGATGATTGGTGCTTTGTTCATCATCCATTGTGAGATGTTGATTGGGCGGCTCCCTAGAGGGATCTATGTATCTAGGAATTTGGGAGTTTGGTTGCTGCTAATATTGTGAATGGCGAGTGGAGAAGGATCCGTGAGGATTTCCAGGAGCTGGAGGAACTTTATAGAGAGGTGTCTAAAGTACATATCCATTTCTCCAACTAGAGGGACAAGGTGATTTGGAGAAGGCTTCTGCATGGGCAGTATTCGGTGGCATCTACTTTTAATTCCCTTAATGATTCTTGGGACATAGGACATAGGACATCATGGGGGTTGGTTTGGTCGGTGAAGCTGATTCCCAAAATTAATATGCTTTTATGGTTAATGATGCAAGAAAAAATATTAACTATTAACAATATGTTTTCTTTGTATGATGGGCACGGAGGACAGTTCTCACCTATTTATTGGGTGTAGTTTTTCTCGGGAGGTTTGGGCTCTTTTTCTCAATCTCTGGAAAGTGGAGTGGATTTTCCCTTCTTCAGTTTGGGAACTCTAGCTTCAATGGAAAGATCCTTCAACTAATCATTCCTTGAGTCTACTTTGGTCCCTCATGCTCCCTCATATTGTTTAGGGCGTGTGGAATGAGAGGAACAACAGAATCTTTAGGGATGCCTCTCTTTCCCCCTTGTCTCTTTTTTTTGAAATTGTGTCATCTATCAAGGAGAATTTTGTGCAGGTGGTGGATGATATTGATATTTTGGGGTGTGTGTTGGTCTTTGATTATGATGTTGCGGTGGTTGTTCAATGGAAGCTTTCTTTGACATTGCTAAGACATTGAAGAGAGATAGATTAGTTAGGGATGGGGTTGTTTGGTTTTCCCCTCCTCCTAGTTGGCATAAAATAAATTTTGATGGTTCATGCTAAAGGAAATATAGGTCCTATTGGCTATGGGGAGTGTTAAGAGATCATAATGGTAGGCTAGTTTCAACAATGGCACTCCCTTTGGGAATCCAAACAAACCACTTTTTTGAAGTCGTCGCAGCTTACCATGATATAAAATGGCTAGAGACAAGGGGATCCCTTAAATATTATTAATGGTCTTAGGAAGGGTACTCCCCCATCATGGACTATTGAGGACTTCATTTTGGATGACCATGCTTTATTGCAGGACTTTAATGAAATCTACATTTCGCATGCCTTTCGTGAGGTGAATCGGGTTGTTGATTAGGTGGTGAATAATGGGGTGAGTTCAGCAAGGCATTGGGAGGTGAATGATATCCTTCCCTTTGAGTTAATTAATTTTCTTAATAATGAAAAATATTAGCACATTGGTGATTGAGGTCTCCTCAGCTAAAGGCTTGCATGGTTATCATGGTTTTATCTATCTGATTTGACACTTAGCGTTGGTGAAGATCATTGGAATTTTTGGGCATTCAAATCGGAGGTGCATGATCCTTTTCACCATTATTGTCCTCAGTACTGCACTTGGTAGGAACACACTTTTTGGGTGTTTATTTTCCTCTTATTCTTCTGTATTTTTGCAATCGGTTGTGGTTTTTGTCTACATATGTGGAGCTCTTGATGATGGGTGGGGATAGGTGCAAAATAGAACTGCTTTCCTATGATGATTTCAAGGCCAATACAAATGTTTGGGTTATCCTACAGAAGGGAGGGGTTACCCCTTTCATGGAAAGGTTGCATGGCTTTAGATCTAGTGTTTCCAAGGACTTCGTCGATGCTTGGCATGGCTGTGTTCTAAGCATGTTTGGTTGGGATACCACTATTGATGAAGATTTCATTACAAAGAATAATGGGATGTCGATCAAAGGAAGGAATTTACATAGAGACAAGAATTTTTCAGGTTCTGCTAGGCAAAATTTTCTGCAAGACAAAGAGAGAACTAAAATGGTGAGGCTGGATTGTGGTGGATATGATAGGTCTAAGATTAAACCTATCTGGCAGGACATGGCCATGGAATTAATGTGGCACTTCACACTGGATGGTAGATACACAGCCTTGTATGTACACCACTTTATAATGTTGAACCATTTCCAGGATGATAAGCTCATCTCCTTTCCCTTCTACCTATTGCTTTCACTAGAAGAGGGAATTGTGTGTTTTAGAAAGAATCCTAGACACTCTTTTTCTGCATGAGGGTTTGATGCTACTCATAGTTGATTTCATTAAGGCTAATTGTATTGGTGAAACTCTTTGCCCCCCTAAGAAAAAGAAGAGGAAAGGGAGTGTGTAATTTCAGATTGAGGAGGTCATGGAGAGTGAGGGGGCAGAAATGTTAGTGGAGTTAGAGGCGTGGTCTAATTGGTACAACACTGACCTAGACTATATGCCCTCAACTGGTGGTAAGAACCCTCTACTAATAAGGCTAAACTCTCCCTCCTATGTGTTAAGCACAAATTGAAGGAGGTTTATGATGATGATGTTGAGGAGGGGCTCTACAATGGAAAAAAGGAAAAGTTTTAGGGACTAGTGTGCTCTAAGGAGGTGGCAGAGAAGCTTTCAAAGGTGTTTGAGGGTAGTTTGGGTGATGAGATGGAGAATGTGGTAAATTTTAACTCGAATTGTGGTGTTGATGGAGGGACCCCTATTGCTGGTAAAGTGAATAGTATTGTTGATGTGGATGAGTCCACCCATGTGGTGGCTTCTAAAGACAAAGGTAATTCAAAGGTTAATACTAATGATTTGCAAGACGAGGATCCCCCTATGAGCTCCCATCAAGGGAGAGGGTTATTTTGGGGGGCCATGGACTTTCTGTAAGCTTCAAATATGGTCAAAGAAGGGGTAGACATCTCTTTCAATTTGCTGATGTGGCTTGGTTAAGGAGGAGTAGGACCTCCACAACAAGCACGACACAATTTCTCGATGCAATATCTCCATGCTTCGTAGCCTCAAAGAGAAGGACTCCATTTTTGGTTTGGCCAAATCGTTGAATTCCGATGTCGGATGTGTGGTGGATGAGTTGGCCAATTTGAAGAAAGACTATGGCCTGAGGCTTTCCTTGTTGTAAAAGAATTATAGGCATTTACACAAGGACATGGATACGACCATCAACCTTAGTAGGGAGAAATTAGAGTAATCAACGGAGGGTTTTTTTTTCCTCGATGAGAAGGCCAAAGAATGGATGGGTAGATCTCTTTTCAATGAGTAGGTGGATAAGGAAATGGGGGAAGTGCTGACAAAGAAATGTAGGCCACGAAAATGGGTACGGGAGTGAGTGTTCGCACTCGGAGTAAAACAAAGAAATGCAATACGATGCCTAGGAAAGATGTGGAGGAAGTCATGGAGTTGCATGACAGGATGATTTCCAAGGACCTGGAAGTGGCTAGGATTCTTAAGGATCTAATCTAATGGCCATTTCTTTTTTTCTTTTGTTTTTGTTGTTTGTTGTTGCTTTGCGTTGATGGTGTGTTGATGTTTTTGTAATCAACTTGTTTTTGGTTTTTTGGGAATTGGCAGCCTAATATTTTATCTTTGTTGCCACTGTTCCTTTTTGTACAGGGTTTCAGGAACCCTTCAAAGCCTATTTCTTTTTAATCAAAAACATTTATTCTAACTATAAAGAATTAATGAAATTAATCTAATCTAATTAATTAAAAATCTAAATTAAACTAACAATCTAAGTTAAATTAAGAATCTAAATTAATTTATTTTCTTAAACATAAATTATTAATCTACATTAAAGATCTAAATGAAAAATCTAAGAATCTAATCAAGATCTAATTAAAAATCTAAAAATCAAATTAAATATCTAATAAAAATCTAATCTAAATAAAGATCTAATTAAAATTTTAATCTAATTAAAATTTAATTAAACATCTAAAGTAAAACTAAGTTAAAAATTTAAAGCTAAACTAAAATCCTAAAAAATCTATTAAATTTAGGGTTAAAAATCTTGTCCTTCAAGCCACAGCTATGGTGTGCATTCGCCAAGCCTCCACAGACAACCTATGTGTAATCTGATGCATCTCTCGAGAATTACCAGATGAAGTTTTATTTCTACCACATTCTTTCATGATGTCAGCTTCTCTATGTAGCCGAAGATTGCAACAGAAAAAAAATAGTGGGCTATGTGGTTTCAATTGTTTCAAATCATTTCCCTTTTTTGTCGATGAAGGAAGAAATGTCTTACCTACAAGAGTGTGCAATTAAATCAGTAAACAGACTTATCAAAACATAAGGGATAGAGGCATATTGTCAGATGTTATGGCTGCAATTACTACACAGCGAATGTTTTGAAGAATACGCTCAATAATGATGTTGATGGCTATTGATGGAAAATATCATGACCTTCCACACACACAACCAGCACTTGAAGTCGCCACAAATAGATAAATCATAAATCATTAAGTCGTTTGCAAATAATTTCCTTAACTCTACGACGCTGCTAGTAGAAGCTATGTTATTTCTTGACGATGACACTGAGTACAAGAGGAGAACGCTGATGGAAGAATAGATTGGTTGAATAAGAAAGAACGGTGCACTCAAAATGGAAATGGATGAGACTCAAATGATGGCCTAAGGGGAATGAAGAGGACTAGAAAGGGGCTCAAAATACAAACGCTTAGTTCTGGAATGAGATCTTTTGCAAAGTTATATAGGTAAGGGTATAATCATAGAATCCTCTGCAACGAAATCAGCCACACAGAGCACCGAGACGAGGGTCCAACAAATCTGAAGGAAAAGCGACATACAAAATTTAACAAGGCATATATGAAATAATAATATATCAGAGGGTTTAAGTGAAATGCACTTGATCTCAGAATGTCATTGGTGTGTAGAATTCTTGTGCTAGAATGTGTTTACGCGCGGTGGGCATGAAAGTGTTGCCTCCTCGCGGCCATCAAAAACATGATTCTATTTCATGTAATAAAGCATGAGAGTAAAACTTGGCGCAACCAACAATTTTTATTATTATTAGCATGCAAGAGCCCTTGCGTAGGGTGATTAAGAATCCTTTAAAGACCAAGAAAATCTCTAACATGTCATTTACACAAAATGTTTCAAAGAAAGCTACGCAAAAGATATGACATGCTAAATAAAACCGATTCAACAGAAAATTAGAAGGTTGCATGTTCGGTTCACATCAGGTTCATCATCTATATCAGGGCTAAAATTATCAAGGTTAAGCAATAAAGCATATGAATCAAAACCCCAATAAACAATGAAGTATAAATAAACGTAAAGACATAAAAGCATGGAACAATCTTACCAAAAGTCTTCACGCTACCATTGATTCACCTTCATTGCACTTCTCCATTTTACGACTAAATAATCATTGCCCTTAGAATTATAATTCTTTATGCACTTAACTATCCTATGACAAAGACAGCAAAATATCAAAGTTTCAATCTCACTAGCACTACCTTATGCAAATTCTAGATGATCAAAATGATAAATGATGATGGTATTTATAGAGAGACAGATGGAAAATGGAAGGTCGAGATTAGAAGATTTATATTTTGATCAATGGCCGAAATTGAATGAGACGAGATAAGATAAGATCGGAAGTGGAGGAGAAAGAGGAAACTAGATGATTTTTTGATAAAATCAATTAGTTTGAAGAGGGAAAGAAAGAATAATTAAATAATAGAAATATTATTTAATTCGAAGGGGAAAAGAAATCATAATTAAATAATAGAAACATTATTTAATTAGAAGGGGAAAAGGCGAGTTATCTTTTCCTTTTGATTTAATTCAAAAAGCGAGGAGAAAGATAAGTCATTTAATTAAATAAAATTTAATTAATTTGTGACAGAAAAGATGAATATGAATTAATTAAATAATTTAGATTATTTAATTAATAGGAGAATTAAAAGCATTAGATAATAATTAAATAATTAAGATTATTTAATTATCGAAGATGAAGAAGGGGTTTTAATAAATTGGTAGGCCTAGTGGTAATTTCTAGGTGTCTACAATAGCAATAAATGTTATACACTGTAGGGGAACTCCAAATTGGAAGCTCAACAAATTTATCCACCCAATTTAGGAGTTGTTGAGTCAGTTCAAGGTATTTACTATGACACATGTGTACATAGAAGCAAATTACATGGCAAATATAATGGCGAATTGGGTTATTGACATGAAGAATAATGATTTGTTTGACACTTTTGACAACTAATGTGATTCATCCATGATTTCATAGGTCACAAAGATATAAGGTTTATTAATGTAGTGAATGATGAGATGATAAGTGGTTTGGGATGAAGCAGTAGAAGGCTTGGGTCAGACAACCAAATGTACTACGTGATTCGTGGAAATTATGGCATCACATTTTTGTAATAGGTATAAATAGGATGAAACTTTTGTTGTCTAAATCCAAAGAAAATTGAAATGGACACTACAATATTCTTAAGAGCGACAAAGATGCATATGGATTTTTTAGGCATGGTCACTAATTTGAGGTTCAAGAAAGTTTTCAAAATGAAGGCCTTGGTGGTTCTCCACACCATAAAGATGGTCTTAGGTGATTGTTGGTGTAATTAAATATTTAATTACACTTTATTAAGTTTACTTAAGTCCTAATTAGGTTTTACCTTTAAGGTTTTGCGTATTTCTTTATAAAAGAAAGTCATCTCATGTAATTCATTATTCCCAATAATATTATTTGCACATCTTTTGCAAATTGCTCTTGCATCTTTATTTTTTTCTCCTTGTAGAATGTTAATCCAGGTTTTGCATGCGATCTTGGTTTTATGGATTTTATTAGAAACTCTAACATAGTATCAGAGCTCTTATCTACAAGCCCCTTCTTAGATCTAGGAGAAATTCAATCAAAGAGTTTTTTCTTATCCTCAAGGGATCGACCTTGAGCAATTTTTTGGTGCACTTTAGATAAAAAATGGCCAATATATTTTTCTTCATGCTTTTTTGAGAAAAATAATTTCTAGGTTTGTTTAAAATCATGAAATACCATATGGGCATCTGTAGATTTGGAAAATAGTGAGCATAACTTGTAGAAACAGCTGTCAAAATCATGGTTATTTTTCCTACAAGTGAATTTTATTTTTTTTTACCAAATCACATGTTATGCTTTTTGGATTCAAAAATGCTTTCTAGGTTTTGTTGGCAACACCAAAATATTATCTCGGTATCCATTATTTTTTGCATGCAATAATTGAAATTTTCAAAAATCAAATAAAAAGGGTTGTGTCTCCATTGTCGATTGGCAAAAAATGCCCTTTTTTCAAAAATTCATAACTCTACACAAATCTCGTCATAAAGTTGATTTCATCCTCTACACAAATCTCAAGTCATTTTTATTCATGGAGATAGATGTGAACATTAATCCTTGCATGTAATATTTCCTTTTTGCATGCTTTATGTTTTTAATTTCTCTTTGATTTTTGCACGTTTTGCATGTTCTCTTTTTACAATCTTGGGGTATTGTAATAAATAAACTTCAATAAAGTTCCATCAGAGGGTTGCTTGCATAATAATTTGATTAGAGTGTAGTCACATGGCATGCACTTTGATCTCATCTTCATATTGATGACAACTTGCATGATTTGTATCCTGATTCTGTAGTTTCTTTTGGCCACAATCTTGCTCATAACTTGACACATTTTGGTTCGCATTAGTTCATGTCTCATATTGAGAGCCTATGGTTAATGATCCTGAATCACATCAGATTCTCATTGGGTCACATATCAATTTAAGGGCCATTCATTTTATGGTTAATGTTCTAGAATTTTCATGCTACTTACTACTATGGATCAGTTTTAGTCACAATTTAGCATCAGCATCGAAATACACATAGCTTCTAGATTCTTTCATCATAGAATTCCCTCTTATGAGGAGCATTTCTAATGTATCTATGTTATGGATAGTGTGATTAGTTGAAAAATGGGGGTGCTCTTATGGTTTAAGACATAGAACATCACTTTTATCCAACTAACATTCAAGGATTCCCTAGAGAACTCAATCCAATGAAGAATGAAGGAAGAGATCTAACAATAGGATACCTTAGGATATGAATTTAGATTATAAGAGGGGTTCACCACCAAGCTAGGGCTTGGAAAAATGTATGACATGCAAGATGAAATGCAACACCTAGTTTGATGCAATGCTTTGCTAGATGACTTAGAAATGCAAACAAAGCAAAACAAAATATTGTAAACCAGGATGTGTGCACCTGAAAACTTGAAGGAGATGGAAGAGAGTTTTGAGATCCTGAAAAACTTGATTTTCTGGCCTAGTGGGAGTCATTCACCATTATGGGTAAATCAATCCCAAATCTAGGTATCTACACAAGAGTAAGTTTTAGCCAAAAGGGTATCCAAATCTGCAAATATCTCTGGAAAAAACCTACAATGGGACTCATTCACCACTTGTACCCAGGGTCCTAGATCCGAAACTCCAATTTCAGGGTTATAGATGACCTTTTAGTGAATATTATGACCTTTCAAATGGGGAAACAACTCCAAAAAACTTGTAACCTAATATTCAATGATCTTCAAGTCTTCAAATCACCTAGATCTACAATTACATAAAGAAAGAGAGAAAAAGTGTTGATTGTTAGCGAATAGGGGTTTGCCTTGGTCAAACCCCTTTTAGGTAATTAAACCAAATGATGAAACAATGAAACACGGACAAACCCCTTTTAGGTAATTAAACCAAATGATGAAACAATGAAACACGGACATGAAACATGAAACATAGGATATGAAAAATGAACAATGATACCTTGAATGATGTCTTGTAGATGATGTCTTATAAATTTACAACTGGACATGAAATGGCCATGAAGGATATAGATCTTGATCTTGAAAATAGGAGTAGAACAATACTTGATCTTGGATCTTCAGTGCTACATCACAACACTAGCTCACTAACATGCGTGATGCTTGATATGGTTGAAATGATGATGGATCTTGAATTGTTGCAGCAATTGGTGAAGAATCTTGCCCTTGAAAGCCTTAGAGTTGATCTTGAATGCTATCTTAATGATCTTGTGGAGACTTGGAATGCTTGACTTGATAACATGAATGTATGATGAAATAATGATTTGAGAGCTCATTTATATAGGAAATCCACTCAAATGACCATTTATTTGATCCCCAAGTACAACATGGAAGAAATTTGAATTAAAAACCCACTTTTCCCTCTCAGAACCTTAAAATAGGCCAAATGTGATTTATTCGCCCTAATAGGTCTTAAAAGTGCAAGTTTTTGGACCTTAAGAGGGTGCCAGACTCTTACTACACTCTTGGCTAATTAACAAGGAAAGTAATGTTGCTTACCTCCTACTCTTTAGGCTCTACTAAACCTAGATGGGTTTACTTGAGTGGTGTGGCTGATTTTTAAGGCGGTGATATCTAATCTAAACAATCTATTCACAATGGCACATGGGAGTGAAGTAGATGTAAGGTTTAACTACTGCTAATTATTGATTCCTATTGAGAATATTGGTGATGAATAAAATTTGTATGAGAATATTTTAAACTAACCAGTGCCTATACTATTGGGTGAGTGGAGTCAAAATTTGGATTATGATTGTGGAGACAGGTTTGTGTAAAATGGGTAGATTTACTCTTCATCTTAACTCGAATAGTTGGACACCTTAAATGTCTACACCTTGTGCAAATGTTCCAGTAGGTTAGTTATTTGGACTCTTCTTAGTAATCCTAGTGATATCCCCTTATGCTACTGTGAAATTGTGAAAGGATTTAATTCAGATGTGAAAGGAAACCAATTAAGATAATCTTTTAAAAGGAATTTAATCCAGATAGGAACCTATTAAAGTAGAACTCTTAATAGGAATTTTAATTCTTCTTCACACATAAACCAATCAGCAACACCACGCAATTACAGAAAATGTGTATTGATAAATTAAATGCATATACACACTCAATTTGAATAACATAAATAGCCACTTTGCAGATAATCAAATAACATGTAAGCATATAAATCCACCCAAATGTTGAACACTTGAAAGAAAATCAATATTTATTTGTAACCTTCTCCATTGTATTTATCTTTGAATGATATGATTATAACAAGATTTTTTGATATGAAATGGATGAGCAAGATTTTTCAATCTATCTTCTTACTATGCCTATTCTAAAATAAAATGATATGATGATCCTTTCAATCATTACAAGTTCAACATCTATATCAATATCTTGAAGAGGGTATACCCCTTCACAAGTGTCTTTTGGAATTAACAACAATAAAACATTAACAATTAAGCTCTAATGAGCCATAAATTAACTTGCGTTATATGGTCTAAATATTCTTGGCTCAAATGTGTATCAGCATCCTCTGCAACATTCCTCACAGCTATCTCCATGATGATCATCTTCTCTAAGCGCTCACAAGTCTCCTCCAATGTTGAATCCTCGTTTGTGGCTACTTCCAAGGCTCCATGTAGTATCAATCTACATTCTTTCATCCAATCACTCTAATCTTTCAACTCTCCATTATCTTTGAATAGTGAAGGCACCCCTTCCTTTGAAGCATCTATGAATTCTTTAGCATTCGCCTACAGTTCCTTGTAATAGTCCTTGTGTTTCCTCATCATATTCTTTGCGGTTGTAATCGCTCTCATGTCAGAAGTGCTTCTCTTTTGCATTTCTTGGATATTTTCCTGAATTCTATAATTTATTCTCATGTTCTTGAATAGAATTGTGAATTTTGGAATGAGTCACCCAGAACTTATTTATCCAGACCATCAAGTTAGTGTGCCTCTTTTGGAATATTGTAGACAATGTGTCAAATCTAGCTTTACTCACTTGAATGTGTACTTTTGACTCCTCATTTTTATCCTTTGATTGAGAAATTTCTCCTTGAGTTAACATTCTAGCATATCCCTCGAATGTATTCTTGATTGTCTCTTATGAAATCATTTTCTTTCAATACTCTCTCACTGTTTAACTTGTACATATCCCACTCCTTGATCAACATCTGAATTTATGCTTTATTCAATTTGGCTACATTTATGTCAATGTCAGTTGTAACCACAAGATCAGTCTCTCCTACTTTCAGTGTCATCACATGACCGAATGCCTTCTTAGTATCAATCATCACAAATTTCTTATGTGGAGGATACAGTGCCCAAATCATAAGAGAGTTCTCATCAGGGTTATATCTTGATCTAGTATACACTTATGTCACGCCCTCTGGACTGAACTTATGCTTAGTATCATTATTATGCAGAAAACTATCCAAAACAAGAGCATAATTTAAGTCTAAACCTGGGAAAATCATTACACCAGACTCCTCCAAAAGTTTTCTTCCTTTCTCTGGAGTCATGTCTTTCATTTCATTTTCTACATCCACCTTTAATGTGTTAAGCAACTAGCCTTCATTATTAGGTGTAATGTCTGTGACTAATTCTCTTATTATTATTTTTTTTTGTTTGTAAAAGAATGACATAAATTCAGGAGACTTTATAAATTGATCATCAGAAACAAAGGATTTATAGGCTAATTGTCTGCTATCTACATTTGATGATTCCTCAACTTCTTGTTCTTTGCTCAGAGGCTGATATTCTTCAATTCTCAATTTGGGAATCTTGTCAGGTTGGCCTCGGGGTTCCTATTGTGCACTTTTTGCACACACGCCCCACTGAAAGTAGGGACCCTCTTTTTGCTCTCTTTTGCTTTCGCTGTTGGTCTTTTGGCCCTTCCTATTTTGAGGTTTTGCTTGCTTGGGTGTGTGCTTTGATTTTTATCTTGCTTGTTGGGATGGTCCATCTATGATATATATTGAAAACCTTAAGTTTTGGACTCATTCCGGGTTTTTCACTGCTCTCGAGAAAATCCACTCCTGGCAGAATTCCTCGGTTTCCTTTCGAAACCTGGTGACAGCTGCTTTTCATTGAAAATTCGGAGATTTTGGTCCTTCACGAAATTTTGTCAGGATCGTATTTCTCTGAATGTCCATCACCATGTTGAATTCCCGGATTTTGGGTTGACTCGTCTTGACTGCATTAATTATGTGATTTTCGTAGTGGGTATTAAGTCAACTTTTGGGAGTTTTGTGTCATTAAGGTTTTATCATTTGCTTCCTTTTGATTTGGGGTGCTTGATCCTGAGTGTTGTTGCTGGATTGTGCAATTGGGATTGTAGTCGATTGTTGCGTTTGGGTTTCCTAGTGGCCATTTGCACTTAGCTTGGATTTTGGGTTTTCTTTCTAGATTTTGTTGCATCATTTTCTCCTGCCCTTATGGTATTTGCATGATGCTTTCTCTCTTTTGATGATTGAAATGAATTAATTTGTGGTTTGTGTGTATGTGTTGTAAGTCAAAATGTTGGTATGGTCAAGTTTTGTGATTGTTTCTTGGGTTTCTAGTTTTCATTTGGTGCCCTTTCATGTTGTTTGCATTTCCATGCTTTTGCTTGTTTAATGTGTGTGCTTCTTTGATGTTTTGGGTATGCTTGGGCTTTGAGTTCCTGCCTGTTTTGGTGTTATGTATTCTTAAGGTGGGGTTTTTCCCATTTTGTTTGAATGCCAATTCTAAGTGAGTCTCTGAGCTTTCCTTTTGATTTCATCATGAGATGGCTCACTTGTGTGGGTCAGGATGGGCCTTCTATAAACCCTTGCAAACAAACGAGTTGAGCCCAGGCTTATCCTGTGCTCCCATGGCAAAATTTTCGGTTTTCGTGCCTGGGGCATCACTAGTCCCTCTCAATTTACCTTGGGATGAGTTTCAAAATTAAGGATGTTCTGTAGGAGGTTCAAATCGAGGTGGTTTCTAGCTCCAGATCCTCGAATTTGTGATCGTTCGATCAATTTGAGTGAGGTTGAGAGAAAACGTGGGTATTCGGGTTTTCAAAGTCTTTGCAGAATTCCTTGACTGTCGAAATTCCCTGACTTTTCATTTTCTCTTTTTTTTCCTGAAATGTGCATTGATTTGGACTTCTTCCTGCCTCATGGATTTCCGCTACCTCTGGATTTCCTCGGTTTGTTCGTCGCTTTTTCATTTTCCTGAAACTGGGCTTAAATTGTGAAAATTGCATTAGTTTCGTTAGAATCTGAGCCTTCGAGATTTTCTCAAAATTTCTTGGTTCCTTTATTTTCCCGGAGTTTGTGAATTATTGCTATTCTCATCGATTTTTGTCCCTGGCAGATTTTTCTGAGATTTTGTTGAAAATGGAGAATAGAGGAATTGCATGAAGTTTGTTTGATGATTATGCATTTGATAGTTGACTTGGACTTATTTTAAGATGCTTCATGTTGCTTCTTAGTTAATACCAGTTGATTGAATGATTATTGGATGCTTGTGTGCTTGTTTCACTGGAATCCGCCTGGCTAGGAATTTCCCAAAATTCCTCTCTAGTTTGGATTCCGCGGAAGGGCTGAAAACCCGAACTTTGGGATGACTAATTTTTATGAGGTTTTGAGTATTTTTGGCTTATCATGGGGCTTGTATTCAAGATGAACTTATCTTTATGATTGATTAACTTGTGTTCCATGTGATCCTTACTATGGTTTCTTTGTTGAATGTAGGTTGAATCAGGGAAGGCAATGACAAGTGGAACCAAGGGTAAGGTAATGGATTCGGGTGCAGAGGGGTCTTCTATTTCTGAGGCAGAAAGGATCAAGATGGATATCAAGAGAAGAATTTTGGAGAGCAAGCTTACTTCCATCTTGTCATGGATAACTGATACCAATGTTGGATTGTGTGAGTATGAAGAGTTCAAGACAAGGATGGCAGCACCGAATCTTCCTCTGCTAGCCAAGAGGACATTGGAATCAGGATTGGCACATGTAGCTAGATTTCCTCCTATAGTGTAGTATTATGATATGGTGCTTGAATGTGCACGGCACTATGACAAAAGTACACAAAGGATAGTTGGTCCCCAAGGGAGGATTGTGGAAAATTTGAATCCTGTGTCTATAGCCCAGACCTTTGACATGCCTGACAGGTCTCATGTGGTGGCTTTTGACATGGATGTGGAAAAGAAGTTTTATGGGGAGGATACCATCAAATCCCAACAGGTCATAAATTATTGGTTGGAAAAACCTAAGTCCCACTTCTCCAAGTTTCCCAAGTAGTTGGTCAGACTTAAATTCAGGAAGGAGTATTATGATGTCATCACCCTTCTCAGTAGGATGATAGGATTAAAGAGTGTAGGAATGATCAAGAATTGGATGCTCCATGTTATTGTTAGAATGGAAAAAGGTATAAAATACCACTGGGTAGGCATAATAAGTGCCATGATTCATGAACAGATGTGCAATGTCTTATGGACCAAGAGTTTCACAATGACCTCTTACCTGTTCTATACTTTGGCTAGGTTCCACCCATACAAGGGATTTAGCATAAGGCGTGTGTTTGCACAAGATATAATTTATGAAGTTTACCCACATTTACACCTGGGTAACTCGATTTATAGAAGGGTAAATGATGCATTCACCATGTATATCACTAGGCTGCTCCAAGGTGTAGAGCATGTTTGGATTTTAGATAAAGCCAAGGATTTGATCAAAAGGTTTGGAGCTTGGTTTATCCAGTTCCCCACCTTTTCGTACATAAGAATTGATGGTTGTTAGAGGGCTCCATATAGACTCCCAAGTTACCCTATTAATCATGTTGTACTCCTGGAGGCCACAAGATAGATATGTGACTTTGATATAATTGTGAAGAGGGAAAAGCACAAGACAGGATTTGGTAGTGACTTTCCTTTAAGGATAGTCAGTGATGAAGCATGCCCTTCTATCAACTTAGCCCATTCTTCTAAAGAGGAGATGAGTACTCTTGGTCTCTCCTTCCACTCCAAAAGGCTAGGGTTTGATATAACTGGTGAAGCCTAGAAGAAGGCTAGCAAAGAATATAGCCACAAGGATAACCTAGAGGACTACTGGGACAACATGGGTGATGAATTTGAGGTTAGAAAGAAGAATTTTTCCAGGTTATTAGTCATCTTGGTTCATTTGTACAACATAAGGGTTGTTCCTAATCAGGTTGAGGGGGATAGAAATTTAATCTAGGGACATAACTTTGAGGTTGTGAAGGATAAGCCAATTGGAGAAGTTGATTGACTAGAGGAAGAGAAGACAGAGCTAGAATAGGTCATGACCTCAGTAATCAAATATACCAAGCTCTGGCTCAAGCATAAGATGTTGGAGTTTGAGAGTGAGGGTGTGCAAAGCACCTATGATCTCATGGGAGACTTGGAGTCTCACTTTGCATCTGAGGAATCACCTGAACAAGACCCCAAGGGAAAAACCAAGGTGGGCTCTCCTTTTAGGATCAAACTTAAGAATTTTCATGCAGAGGAGGTAGGAGAGGTAGAGAAACAAAGGAATCCTATTGCCAAGAAAAGGAAGCACGCCTCGAGGAGGAAGAAGGTTGAAGGAGATGAGCAATAAAAAGAAGAGACCAGTGTTTGCTCAACAAAGAGAAGGAGAATTGTGAGGATATCACAAAAGGAGAAAGAGGCTTCAAAGGTAGATAAGGAAGGTGACACACTTGGGGTAGAAGTAGAGAGCTCAGGGGAAAAGACACAAGTATACACCAGGAGATCCAGGACTCCTCCCAAGGATGTTGCACCAAAAGGAAGTGTTCCCATGACTGCTCCTACCACCAAGCATGAGGACACCCCTCCTCTTCATGAGACTGGAAATATGCCAAATGAACCAAAAGACGTTGAAGATTCTAAGGACCTAGGAGAGGAGGAATTCTAGGAGGGTGATCTCTACAATGTTGAGGTAGAGATAGATAAGGTTCTGCACTCTCCCCTGGTAGCTTGTGAGGATTCACCCACAAGAGGTGAGGAGGATAGACCTTCTCTGGAGAAGGAAGTGCCAGCTAGGACTCCTTCACCAGTGCATGAGAAGGAGGAGCACAGTAAGGAAAAAGAGGATACAACTGAGAAGGCTCCTGAGAAGCCGAGTATGGAGGATAGTATGCCCAATGTTCAACAGGAAGAAGATGGATAGGACAAGGTACAATCAGAGTCTATTGTTCTAGGCTGGTTGGATAAAGAATTGAAGAGTAAACAAATTGTGGTAGATGATACTCCTCCCAATTGGGATGAACTATTGGAAAATATTAGAAAGGGAAACACAAAGAAAAAAGCCAGAGTCATTTCTAGGATTGAAAGAGATGAATCAAATAACAGGGTAGTCCACATTGCTACCCCTGCTCCGGACAAGGATAGGGATGATGTGACCGAAAGGGATTATAGTGTGCAGACTATCAATCTAGGGTATGCTTCCATGGAGTAGGACATTGAAGAGTATGAAGGTTCCAGTGTTGTGATCCTTGGTAGATTGAGGAAGGAGGTACAAGCTAAGATAGAATTGGAGAAAGAAAATGATAAACTTAAGAGATATTTTCAAGAGTTGATGAAACCCTTGCAATCCATCAGTGCTTCCTCATCTGTTGTAGGATTCTTACCACAGGAGACCATATCAGAGTTGGAAAGAATGAAGAACACCACACATGCTACAGTTAGTTGGTTGTAGGGGGTGCAAACCAAGGGGGATAATTCTATCAAGGACATCCTTTCAACTAGAGGAGATGAAATGAGGTCACTGGATTGGCTAAAGAATGTGTTGGCTCAGGATAAGGAAGATCTAGATCTTTTGTTGCAAAAGATAAGAACTATCATAGAATACACTGAAGAAAATTTGATAATTGAGGGAATTCTTTTATCCTCAAAGATTGCAGAGCCTTGGGAATGGTTTGAGATCCTGCAAATAAGGTAGAAGGATTTGAAGAAGATATAAAAACAAGGGAGGTAAAATGAAGGTACCTTGACTGAAGTTTACAATGTGTATCTCTTTCTTTGAAGTGATGACAGGGAGAAATAAATTTTCTCCAAAGCATCTTAGCTTAGAGCAGTTGAGAGAATGGTGGCGAGATGTATATTCTCTAGTCAATGAGGGCCCTATTATTGAACATCAGTTGGATGATGCAACCACATACATTGTATTCATTGATTGGTATCAAAAAAATAAGGTGGATTGGGATAAATTAGTGAAATAGTTAGGAGATGACATTAGGTCTCTTAAGAGGAGAATTAGGGTTTTGCCTATGCCACCTATTGTCGAGTTGGATATGGTATTTTTGATGGTGCAAGATAAGATGGAGCTTGCTAAAGATAAAGGGGGGAATTAGTTAATGCAATGCTACGTCAGAATTTGTGCTTCCCATTATTTCTCCTCCTCCTTCACATGCATTGGGTCAAACTTTGTTGGAGATCCTAGGCTGATATGGATGAAATTGGTGCATTTAATGCACATTTCATGATTATTTCAAATTTCTCTTGGCCGACCTATTGTGTGGCCATTTATTATTGTAAACCTTAATTGGGCTGGCATATCTTGGTGTTATGCCTCATTTGTAAGGGGTAGATAGAAAAAATTTACACAAATTTTACATTAGAGAAAATTGTAAGAGAAAGAATTAGAGTTAGAGTTTTATTTTATCTTTTCAAGCAAGTGTTGTTACAGAATATTGGAATTGTTGCTACTTTGGATGCTTTAATACAAGTAAATACATTGTGATTTGGTGCCTTTCTTGTGTTGAGTTTTATCTGGCATGGTTCTTGATATTCCATCTTTGAAATTGCTTAAGTTTATTTGATCTTAGATGATTTTATGATGTTTAGGGTTTGATGCTTGAAGTGTTTGCAGCAATCTCTAGTCCATACTTTTTGCAGTTAGTTGACTGTTAGCTGCTTTGCAAAGTTAGCCTGGACTTAAAACCATTCTTCGTTAAATTATGAATGCTTCTTCATTTTAATTACAAATAGGGTTGTCTTGAATGAATATTCATAGTTTGAAAATATTTAATACCTTAGAAGATTACACTATTTCTGTAATATTGCATATTTATTTGGGTCGAACAGGAATCAGTTTATGAGGGATTGGTCCATTTCGAGCATTTCATCCTCTGCATTGTTAATCTTAGGGTTAGAACTAGTCTTAGAGTTATCTCTAAAACCTTATCTATTTTGTTATTTATTTGATTACTTGGATTATATTTGAGATCTGAAGTGTCATCATATTGCTAGATCTGATAAATTGGAGTCCAGTATTTGCTTGTAGTAAGGTCCCTTTGTGATTACCAGCATTTTCACATTATCTCTGTTGTTTTATTGCATTTTCAAGACCTGACATTAGAGACCTTGGGGTTATCTCTTTGTTCATAGATATTTACCTTTCAAGAGAGATAGGATATCATTTTTTTTTTGAGTTGTTGCTGTGCAGAAAACACCATCAACAGTTCCCTTTCACCAAAAGATTCCTCACTAGATGAGGACAACATCTCTGCTTCTTGCAACTCCTTCATTTTTCGTTCCATTTACCTATTTTAGTTATCAATGGCCAATTTAGCTTCCCTCACTTCCATGTTTCTGATTATATCATCATGAGGGTATGATTTATGATCATATCCACCTAGATTTTGTCCTTTCCTTGCAAAACCAATATAACCCGCAGGATCAAACCCCTTCCTTGGTGCACCCTTCTTCATATTGAAATGTAATAATTTATCCAAGATGGGATAATAGCCTTCCTTTGATACCACAGTGAAATATCCAAAGCATAATGTACTGGGCATAAATGACTACTTCTCATAGGCATTCAAATTCATAACATTGGAATAGTCCAATTGCCTAACAATCTCTAGATAGGCAATTCTATTTGGCACATTTTTTTGTAGTAAAAAAGGTGTGCCTTCGAAACCATAAACTCTAATCATGGTGGAATCAATGTAGTAGTACTAGTCACCCCAATTGTGACCTATAGTTGGTGGTCCATTGAAATCCTTGGGCCTTAAAAATCTTTTGATCTCATCAGACAACAAATAATCACAAGGGTGATTGAAAAACTTGTAGAGTGTCTTGACAAAGTATTCCTCAAAATAAAAAAAATTGGAATTGACAAACCCACTATCCCACACAAAATTCCATAGTTGCATAGGTAATGGCTGACCCTCCTTATCCAATTGTGTAATTCCCAATTCCTTTGGCCACATTCCAGTTCTTTCCCATAGTATAGTATCATGTGCATGAGAGGGGAATAGTGTTTAAAATGCAATATGGGGGATCCATTCTTGATGGCCATTAGCCCTGAGTCAATTTCTTAGACAATATATGAATCATAATCAAAGGGTCTTGCATTATGGCACTGTATATCAGTAGGAATTACCATTGGCCCTATAGATATGAATTCAGAAGCTTTTGTTCCTATCACTTGGCATATTGAGAAGTAAGTATATTTCAAGTAGGGCTTGAATAAATCAACATGAAAAGGAGGCCCTTCATCATCTTCAATCGAAACAAGATCTCCATCTTTCCTAGGCATGTGTAAAGGTAACTGCCATCCTTTATAAGTTCTATCCATTCTCCAATATTCCTTCTCCAAACCCTCGTGTACTATGGGTTCATCACATGAATCATCTAAGTTGAAAACTTCACCAAGAGCGGTATTAGAAACATGTATGAAAGGCTTACCCTGTAGGTTGCAAATAGCTTTAAGGTTTGGTTTATAATGTTTGGCCAAGAGTTTTATAAGTTCGACATTCATGAACACATTTGGAACAACCAGTTTTCCTAAATTGTAATTCCAAGGGTTGCACGTTGGTTCAAATCTATTTCTCTGACAATAATGAAACATAGATAATTCATATCCCCTAATAGGAGTCCATGCATCGCCTATATGTTTACATTTATCTTCTAATTTCTTTACATCGGCCCTTAATTGTGTAGACCTTCTAGTTTTCGGCCCTGAACTAGAAAATTGGTCAATGAGGTCTCGGTTTAGTTTTCATTTCAATTATGGGCCCATCTCAATTTTTTGTTTCTTACTTTTGGATTGGATACTCTCACCCTGTTGCTTCCTACCTTTCATTTTTACAAAACTCAAACCTTCCATTTCAAAACTTTATAGGGTGGTAGAATTGAATTGCAAGTTATCAATTGTAGAAAGACTTGAATGTGCTTACTTGTGTATTATTGGTCGCACTGAAGTCCAAGACTCTCGCTTGATCACATGTCCTTCTCGCTGTGATTTCTAAAAATTCTTTTGTCTCAATCTTTTCCCAATCAGAATTACATAAGGTTCATTCGTGCAGCCATTAATGTCCACCACTAGAAATGAATACAACATTATTTTTAAAATTTGAAATGTTAGAGCGACACAAAAGATTGTATCAGTGAGACCCTTCTGACCTCAGGATGATTTGTGTTCTTCATTTGGCACAACCTTTGTTTATACATTCTCAACTAATCACCAAGACATAACTGAATTTATTTTCGACATGAAGTGTCCCTTTAGTTCTCAATATTTAGTCAGGAAGACAACCAAACATTCATATCGATGTTATACAACTACCCCTCTCCTCACTTTTCAAGTTTTCTTATTTCAAGGAGAAAATCATAAGGTTTTCCCAATTTGAAGGTGGTCTGGACCGTTTGAAATCCTTTTACTCATTACCCAGTATCTTTCTAACAAACTGTGATCATTCCATGTTACCGTCAAGCTGACATGTACTATCACTGAGAGAATAGAATGTTTTTCTAATCCATTTAGTCTCCCTGATGTATATCTTCTACCGCCTCATTCATTAGGATAAGTTGCTGAGACTTTCTCCAAAAATCATTCTCATCGGTGTAACCCTCATAGTCAGAGAGATCTGAGGGAATCAATCTGATCATACATGTCTCTCTGACACAATAGTCCTCCTATCTTATCAGCAAGAGTATATGTGTTTCTTGTTGATGAAGTCTCCATTGGTGCGAATTTTGAGCTCGGCATGATTTGAGAACTTCACTCTGATTACTTTGCTCATGTTGATAGGTCTTCATCAGTAAAACGATAGGCATTTTCTTCCCGATTATGTACTCATGTTATCTTTGAGGTCCATGATCATTGTGACCTGATTCATGTCTTCCCAATATTGCAGAAAATGTTCAAATAAAGGGTTCTATGACTTGTTGATTAGAAAGACACAAATATGACAACATTCCAAACATGTACCAAATACTCTAGACATGAGAAGCATCTTTGCTAAATTTTGGCTCGGCTAGAAGTGACAATGGAGCTAGATGATGAAATGAAAAATGGAAATAAAAAGTAAAGAGGGAACTTGCAAAACAAGGAAGAAAATTCTAAGACAAATAGATATCGGAGAGACCATCCTTTTTCATGACAATAATCAGTTGCCTTGTAGTTTTTCTCAATTGCAATCAGGGAAATCTTTGTATGTGCAAGGCCATACTCATGGGATCATGGGCTATGAAATGGATCTTGTCACACAAATTCTAACAATTTGCACTAATCATAAAATTAGAGTGTGGTAAACTTTTGTGGGGACTAGGAGATAAGTAGGTGGAGGCTGGTGAAAATGTGATATTTTTCTAGTCCAAACACACCAAAGATGGTGAATGGGTCCCACAGGGGCTATTTTTGGTCCTAAAGTGTTGGGGAGTGAAGAAATTAATCGTATATGTTGATCTTATCAGGTTTTTGATTGAAATATGCCTTGGGATGCATAATATGGGGTCATAGGGGCCTATTAAAAGGTCATAAATGCAATAGGGCCCAAAACCCAATGTGAAAGTGTAAATAAATACACTTTACAACATTAAATTAAGGTAAAATTGAGTCTATTTAGCTTAGAAGGGCCCTAAATCCAATGTGAATGTGTAGAACACATTACAACACTAGATTAGGTCCACTTAGTTTACAAGCCCCTTAAATTTAATGTGAAAGTGTAAATAATTACATTTTATAACACAAAATTAGGGCAAAGCTAAGTTACTTTAGCTTGAAAAGGGCCCAAGACCTAATGTGGATGTGTAAAACACCTCACAACACTATATCAAGGTGATATTAAGTCTGAAATCCACAAGGAGGGCCCAAACAGGTGTGAAAATGTAAAGGGATACATTTTTCTACACTACATTTAGCCCCCACTTTAGTGAGAGGGTGAACTTGCTTCAAAATCACACTAAAGTAGACATTCAATATGGTTCTAATCATACCAATGCAAATGGTCTAGGATAAAAAAGATCAAGGAAGAGGTCAAGCCCCCAGAATCCAAGATCCTAAGTCAAACCAACATAAGAACAAAAGGGCATGCACAAGGTGTATGATATGTACCATCAAGATATCTAAACATGCAATATCTAAAAGAAAGAAAAGAAAAGAAGAAACAAAAAGAGGTGGATCAAGCTTTAACTGTTTATCTAACATGATGTAGATCAGATCTAAGTTTTTTGTCCAAAAAATGCACACTCACTCTGAGGCCATGGAACTTTAGGTCATCTGTGAGGTGAGAAGTCTTAAAAAGGTGAAACACATACACTCATGGATGATATTTACTCACACACACACATGAGTGGCTATGGGGAAAGTTATGCCTCGGTTGGGATTCCTGCTCAAACCATACCAAAGTTATACCTCCTGATAACTTTGATAAGATACCACAAAAAAATGATTTTCGAGCTTCATGAGACAAGCAAAAATTTGTATGCTTGGAGCTCATGAACAAATAAGATGGCTCCATAGGCATGCAAAGTGTGTTATGCAAGGTGGCCATATAATAAATATTGTAAATGTGAAATAGTGTAAGGAATGTTCAAAGGGATTTTTATTAGTTCATGCAAGGTCTCTTCTTAGGGAACATCATGCCTAATGTCTCCAAGAGAGGACAAGTCAAAGAAATATCATGCTTTCAAAGGAAATCAAGCCCAATGACTCCACCAAGAAAAAGATGCATCACAAGAATAAAGAAAATCACATAGTGAAACATGAGTTTTGATGTATTCCTCCACTTTAAAGCGATTGCTAGCACCATTACTGTGAGCAATTTCTCTAAAGTAGAAGAGACATGAGAGGTTATTCAAAAATCCTGATGCCAAGTCATATGTTTATGAATGATATTATGTCATGAAAAGTGTGTCATGAGTGAGTCAACTTAAGGCATGTTGTCCACATCCCAAGCTTGATCTTATATGTACATGAAAGGCGGGCAACTAGCCAAAAGAGACAACGACAAGTGGCATACAAGGACAAGGCTACCTAACCTATTGCCCCCACTTAGTGCAAGACAAGGTTGAGCCAAATAGGATGAAAATAAGTATTAGTTGGAGGAATTAGGTGCTTCAACATAAGGAAGAGCACCACAGTCCCTAAGATGTCGAATTTGTTTACTCAAAGCCTTACATTCATTAGTAGCATGGCCATGAACTCTATGATATGCATAAAATTAAGTCTTGTAGTAGAATTTATTTCATGTTCTTGGAGGAAGGGATATCAAACAATCTTGGAGGAGTCTCAACAAGATACCCTCTTGATCAATAGTAGAATATGTTCCTTTATTTTTCAACAAAGATATCTCTTGCTTATTACAAGATGGCATACCTACACAAGACTCTTTAAATTGTGAGATTTGTGCTCTCCTTTACAGGAGGGTGTAAAATCTAACAAATTCAAATCATTAGTGTTTTGCGTGATGACATTGACATTAAGTGCATATTTATTTGTTTGTTTCATTTCTTACAAAGGATAAAGACCACTAGTGTCTATTAGTTCAGGATGCACTACTGTTAAAGTCGGCTTAGAGGAATTTTTTATAACAGTGTTGATATTAAGTGAAGGTTTGTTTGCTGGGTTGATTTCTATGAAAGGACAATAACCAAGACCATGATTTGTTTTTTGTGTGCTAGGATCTATAGGAACATGGATTCCACTATACCCAAGTTGTTTCATAAGCTCATTACCTTTTCCATAAAGCTTTTTCATTTCTTTTACATTTGGTGGTTGTTCGTAATCAGCTTCATCAAAGGTTGTTGTGTAATTTATTTTCTTTTGCTATAAAGTGGTTGAGGTGGATGTTTTCGAAGGGTCTTCTAAGTTTTTTGTTGAAATTACCACTTTTATTTTCCCTTTTTAGAGTCTGTGCTTATGATCTTGTATTCTCCCATGAATGTTGGTGTGAAGTCCAAGGAACCCCAATCATCTTCTAATAGCTTTGTGATTTCCTCAATGTGCTTTTCCTTATCTTTTTGTTGTGTGGGTTCCACTTGTGTGGTTGGTGTTAATGTTTCCAAATTATTTTCCTTGTCTTTCTCAATGTTTAAACAGCTATTTGGGTTAAGGTCTGCTTTGAGTGTGTACACTTTGTTGTTGTAGATGTATTTCATTTTACAATGAAAAGTAAGAGGCACCCCATTAATTTCATGAATCCATGGTCTTCCTAAAAGGATATTATATGAAAGATCGTGAGACATAACATGTATCAATGTTTCCAATGTGACCTTTCCAATGGATCAGTGTTTCCTCCAATCTTGCTCCTTGTGAAATATACAACTTAAACCTATAAATCACACACAAAGGAGAGGGGAAAATTTTGTTGGGTTAGTGGATAGGGGTTTTCCTTGGTCAAACCCCTTTTAGGTAATTAAACCAAATGATGAAACAATGAAACAAGGACATGAAACATGAAACATGAAAAATGATACGTTGAACAATGTCTTGTAGATGATGTCTTATAAATCTACAACTCAAAATTAAATGGCCATGAAGGATATAGATCATGATCTTGATAATAGGAGTAAAACAATTCTTTATCTTGGATCTTCAATGCTACATCACAACACTATCTCACTAACATGCTTGATGCATTATATGCTTGACATGATGATGGATCTTGAATTGATGCAACAATTGGTGAATAAAATTACCCTTGAAAGCCTTAGAATCTATCTTGAATGCTATCTTAATGATCTTGTGGAGACTTGGAATGCTTAACTCTTGAATTATTGACTTGATAACATGAATTTATGATGAAATAATAATTTGAGAGCTCATTTATAAAGGCAGTCCACTGAAATGACCATTTATTTGATCCCCAAGTCTAACGTAAAATAAATTTGAATTAAAAACCCACTTTTCCTACTTAGAACCTTAAAAATAGGCCAAAAGGGACTCATTCACCATCTTGGGCAAATGATTTCCACCTAGATGGGACTCAGTCACCCAAGGTGGTGAATGGGTTCCATAAGGGCTATTTTTGGTCCTAAAGTGTAGGGGAGTGAAGAAATTAAGCTTATATGTTGATCTTATCAGGTTTTTGACTGAAATATGCCTTGGGATGAACAATATGGGGTCATAGGGGCCTACTAAAAGGTCATAAATGCAATAGGGCCCAAAATCCAATGTGAAACTGTAAATAAATACACTTTACAACATTTAAATTAAGGCAAAATTGATTTTGTTTAGCTTAGAAGGGCCCTAAATCCAATTTGAATGTGTAGAACACATTAGAACACTAGATTATGTCCACTTAGTTTACACACCCCTTAAATTTAATGTGAAAGTGTAAATAAATACATTTTACAACACTAAATTAGGGCAGAGTTAAGTTAATTTAGCTTTAAAATGGCCCAAGACCTAATGTGGATGTGTAAAACACCTCACAACATTAGACCAAGGTGATATTAAGTTTGGAATCCATAAGGAGAACCCAAAAAAGTGTCAAAATGTAAAGGGATACATTTTTCTACACTACATAGTGTACTTGGGGGGTCTTGTGGAGTCCATATTTCATCACTTGGTTGCATTCTCTATTTCCTTTGCATTGCATATGTAGATGGGTACTTAACATGGCCTTGTAGCCAAGACCCATTCATGCTTTCATGGACCCATCCTTGCATTATTTTCATATTTCTTATTCTCCCTAAGTTTCACTTAAGGGGGTGTTGGCATAATTAAATATTTAATTACACTTTACTAAGTCTACTTAGTTCCTTATTAGGTTTTACCTTTAGGGTTTTGCATATTTCTTTATAAAAGCAAGTCATCTCATGTAATTCATTATTCCCAATATTATTTTCCTCTTTTTCAAATTGCTCTTGCATCTTTATTTTTTTCTCCTTGTAGAAGGCTAATCCAAGTTTTGCAAGTGATCTTGGTTTATGGATTTTATTGGAAACTCTAACAGTGATGTCTACCTACTTTCCTCGAGAAAATATCATGTGAAATAAAATGTGGATTCCATGTCTTTGGCCTAATATTATTTGGCACTGGGGAAGACAAGAAGTATGTGGGGTGATGATGAAGGCTTTGGTGAGGCCTTGTTGGTGCAACAGATTTAAGAATTTTATGGACATTGTCATTGTTTGCATTGGATTCCACCTAATTCATGACACCTAGTTGTGGATTATCCATGGCTACAATGGACCATGGATTCCTTTTATCATAAGATTAGTTGGAATGGATGACAATTCTTGACAACAAAGGGCAAGGTGGGTGATCCAATTTCTCAAGGTAGTGCCTAGTATGCCCCCTTCGACATATTTGGATTGGGATTTTACATTAATCAACTCAGATTTAGAACATGCTGACAATATAGAGGATGGTGTTTAGTCTATTCAAATAATGTAACACTTTTTTGGTACTTAAAATCATAACCATGACTAGTTCATTAGTGAATAATTTTGTTTTGAAGTTAATGCTTGTTAGGGTTAGGAGGTAGATATCTATTAGTTAAATGCAGATTTTAACAATAAAAGAGAGAAATAAAACACACGAAAATAATGGACAACAATAAGACAACACAAATATTTAACATGGTTCACCCAAAAGATAGGCTACATCCACGAACAAGAGGGTCCAATATATATTAAACTTCCAGCAAAAACCTTTACAAAGACATGCAGCAACATCTGCAACTTGCAACAACATTTTTCATCGCGTTTAACACTATTTTTTTTACACAACCTTTGTTGTGGATACCTTTGCATTTCCTGCATTTTTTCAGACACAAAACAATAATTTTTTGCTAACATTTTTCACACCCTACTATCCTCAAGATTTTGATGCGAGTGTTGAAATATGTTCCTACACATGTCCCATTAATTAAAAATGAAGCATGGCCATTGGTTTTGTCTTGTGCACCTAATAACACATTTCCTTTTGGGTGGTTACAATAACTAAATGTAGTTGTCTTTAGTTAAATATTATAACTAATTAATTCCAGCATTTAATAATTGTTTGTAACTATTTTTTTAAATATAGGTGCAACAAATTATTTAATAAAAATAATATGAATATTTTGTGTCTAAGTCTAATTTGTCTCCATAACACAACAATCTCCCAATTGGAGACAGATCAGACTCCACTCAATACCATCTCCCACTTGGAGAATGATCATAACACCACTGCCCCTGCAACTCCCACTAGAAATAAACACCTTAGACCCTTCTATTATATTTTAGTTAAATTCAACCTTGAAGGCCAACTGAAGCTAAAGAGAAGCTCATCTTCTCCCTTGTCACCGCCTTCGTAAACATATCCACTAGATTTTCATCCATATGAATCTTCTCTAACCTTACCTGTCTATCCTCCAACATCCCGGTTGAATAAAATGATATCTCAACTCAACGTGTTTTTTTTCGAGTGCAAGGTATAATTCTTTGCAAGATGTATAACACTCTAATTGTCGTAAATAAGTAACTTTCAGTCTGTTGTTTTCCCAACTCTTCCATGAAAATTTGTAGCCGTATAATCTCTTTGCTTGCCTTTGTTGCAGCTACATACTTTGCCTTCATGGTGGATAAAGCAACCACCTTTTGTAACTGATAAATCCAACTTATGACTATCCCACCAATTGTAAAAACATAACTTGTGGTACTCCACCTAGTATCAATGTCCCTTGCCAAATTTGAGTCAACATAGCCTCTTAAATCAATATTAGAGCCCCCAAAACATAATTTTTTATTGGATTTACCTCTCAAATACCTAAGAATCCATTTAACTGCATTCCAATGCTCCATTTCAGGATTACTCATGTACCTACTAACAACTCCTACGACATGTGCAATATTCAGTCTCATGCAAACCATGGTGTACATGAAACTTCCTACAGTTGAAGCATATGGCACCTTGGACATTTTTTCTTCCTCCTCTTGTGTCTTTAGACACATATCCTTAGTCAATTTGACATGACTAGGCAAAGGTGTGTTGATATCTTTTACATTCTCCATATGAAATCGGTATCGAGACATAATAACCTAGCCAAAATAACCCTGGACAGAATAACCCATTCACAATAACCCAAGGAAAAAATAACCCAAGATCATAATAACCCAAGCCAAAATAACCCATGGTCGGAATAACCCATGGATAAAATATCCCTGTAAGAATATAGAGAAAGGAAAAAAAAATTTACTAGCTTGACCTAAAATGACCACGGGTTATTTCGTCCATGGGTTATTTTGACCATGGGTTATTATGTCCATGGGTTATTATGACCCTGGGTTATTTTTTCCTTGGGTTATTGTGACCGGTTTATTTTTTCCAGGGTTATTTTGGTCGGTTTATTATGTCCTACAACCTATGAAATCTCTACAACACCTTATCAATATAATCAACTTGAGATAAAAACAATTTTTTATTTTTCCTATCTCTAGTAATCTTCATACCAAGGATTTGCTTTGCTGCCCCCAAATCCTTCATAGCAAATAAATTTTTTAATTGTTGTTTTAACTCCCTTATGTGATCCATGTTAGACCCTACTACAAGCATATCATCAAAGTATTTACATAAAATAATGTATATATCATCATCTAACTTCTTAAAATAAACATAATGGTCTGAATTACACTAGTTATAGCCTTACTCAACCATAAAACTATCAAATTGAATATACCATTGCCAAGGTGCTTGCTTCAAGCCATATAAACTTTTCTTCAATCTACACACCAATTTTTGCTTACCTTTGACCTCAAATCCTTGTGGTTGTTCCATATATATTTCTTCCTCCAAATCACCATGGAGAAAACTAGTTTTAACATCTAGTTATTCCAAATGCAAATCTTCAACAGCCACAATACTTAAAATAGTATGAATAAAATTAATTTTAACAATAGAGAAAATATTTCATTAAAATAAATGCCCTTTTTATGTGCAAATCCCTTTACAACTAACTTGGCTTTAAATATTTTCTTATTGCCATCTTCCTCTTTCAGCCTATAAACCCATTTATTTGGTAAAACCTTCTAACCTGCAGGCAACTTGCATAATTCCCAAGTCTAACTTTTCAATAAGGATTCCATTTCTTCTTCCATTCCATACTCCCACTAAACCTTTGCATCCACCTACATAGCTTCATCATAAGATTCTGGTTCACTAGCATCAATTAATAAAATAGAATACAAAGAGGGAGAAAAAAAATTCAGAGGTCTACTTATCCTTGAAGATCGTCTAATATTCACTAGATTTTCGGGGTATTTATTATTTTTGTTGTTTTGAAGCATGAGGAACCACTAGAACATCATTGTTTTAAATATCATCCAACGCTACATAATCATTTTCTTTCTTCTCATGGTCTTGTAACTGATCTTTGTACAACACCTTCTCATTGAATATGACATCCCTACTTCTCAAAAAAAATTGATTTTTAAAATCCTACAGCCTATAACCAAATTCATAAATGCCATATCCAACAAACATACATTTATTTTAATTAGCTTCCATCTTGGTTCTATTTTAAAAATCTACATGTGCAAATGCTTCACAACTAAAGGTTTTGAAAAAAAAATAACTCACATTCTTACATGTCCATGCTTCTTGTGGAATACCACAACCTAAAGGATTAGAGGGACCTCTATTAGTTAAATAAATAGTAGTATTTTCAGTTTATTCCCACATGATTAAAGACAACCCAACATGTAATTTCATAGTCTATGCATGCTCCATTATTGTTCTATTCATACGCTCAGCCACTCCATTTTTTTGTGGAGTCCTTGAAACTATTTTTTGCCTATGAATACCATTAGAGAAACAATAATCTTCAAACTCTTTGTTGCAATACTAACCATCATTATTAGATCTAATACATTTCAATCTTTTACCTATCTCATTCTCAACCAAGCCCTTCCAATTTTTAAAAGTTTCAACTACATCAGATTTTTGCCTAAGGAAATAAATCCAAACCTTCCTAGTTACATCATCTATGAATGTAACATAATACTAAGAGCCAATGAGAGAACATACCTAGGTTATTCCCCATACATCCGTATGCACAAGCTCTATTTTCTTATCTTTATTTTTTTTCCCATCCTTGATAAACCTAACATTCTTTTATTTTCCATACACACAACTTTCACAGAAATCCATATTAACACATTTTGGACCTAGTAAAACTTTCTTCGAATGAAGTAATTTCATACCTTTTTCACTCATATGCCCAATTCTATTATGCCACAATGTTGTTTGTACAACAACTATCTAATTTTTTACTTGTTGACCTGTAACAACTATTCTTGAAACTATTACAGAACATGCGACAATTGTTGTAGCTATTTTTTCCAATAGCTTCCTTGTTTGATTTTTATCTGCAATAGCTAAAGTAGAAGGAATTGTGGATGCCCTAAATTTTTCTAACTGGCTAACAACACTCTTTAACTAAATTTCACTTGTCTTCCCTAAATGATTAAATAATACATTATTATTTAACTATTATCAAACTTTATATTCGTCTATTAATAAAGTGATTTAACATTATTTAATTATTTCATCCTCAATCATCATTTTTGACTAATTAAATAAATTTCATTTATTTAATAAATGTCCTAATTTAACCTTATTCTTCCTAATTAATTAAAAAACACAAATTATTTAATTATGTCACTAATATACCTTATTCATCTAAATAAACTAAATTGTTATCATTAATAATTTAAATCACATCACTTTCTCTTCTCTAAACCTGAATAATTAAATTAATTATTCAAAATCATTCAACATAGTCAACAAACAAATACACCTCTATTCGTTAAATTCAAACATCACTTGCACATTCATCTCCAAATATTAATTAATTATTAAATTAATTAATTATCCCCATCCCTCTTATGATTGAGCAAATCATTACCAATGATTTCTCACTCTAAATGATTGACTAACTCGTCTATCCTTTAATCCCACTAACCACTCAACCTGATTTCTTCAACCCCCCCAATCATTCCAATCTAATTCCACTAATATTTCCAATCTATTTCCTCTCAACGGTTCTCAACCATTGATCATGATCTTTTACAACTGAATCACGATCGTTCATCTAAAAACATGAAATCTATATAACAACCTTCTTTCTTCTCAAAAAATGATCAGAGAATCTATACAATTTATGCAAAGAGGTCATACCAAATTGACATTCAAATTCTTGAGAGAAAATACACACACATCTTCAATCACCATCAACACGCTTTTGAATATTTTGCAACATCAAATGGTGGCTTTGTATTGATTTAAATGTAATCCAACATCAATAAAAATAAAACTTTGACATGGTATGGTAAGAATTGTTTTGTTTTGAATTCATTTAAGTTTCTTAGTTGCTTTTTTTTTTGGATTCATGGCTTAACATTTTGCATTTCATGAGTATGGGTTTGGAATTTGATCCTATTTTGAATTGATTTGATTCAATTAATTATTGTTTTCCTTATGCTATTTTCACACTTACATCAATTGGAATGCTCATTGGGACCTAAAGGGATTGACCTAGTGCCTTAGGGGCTCAACGATGATGGTCGTGCCTACGTGACGAACACAGAGGCTCGTAGTTTGACCGTTTTGAGTAATACTTTTTTTGGATTTTTCTGACTTTTTATGAATGTTTTTGGATTTTCAAAGGGTATTTGAATATTTTTGGATTTTTTATTAAGCTTTAAAGACCAAGAGGAACACGTAAAGGGGACTAAACTAGGGCCTTGGGGGCTCATTGATGATGCCCTTTCCTATGTTATACATGCAAAGGCTCGTAGTTCACTTATTTTGTGACTCAATTGTAGCCCATCCAGAGACGACCGATAATATTTTTGGGTTTTTGATGTTTTCAACTTTATTTTGATTTTGTTTATGTAGACACGTAAAAAGTCATAATTGATACTATGCATCTAATTCTAATAAATTAACACTATTTCTTCTAAAATCACTTCAAAATAACCAATTAATTGAATGATCGGTATTATTTAATTAAATTCAACAATTTTAGCTATTATCAAATAATTAAATTTATTGATTAATTCACCCTTCTTCTAACTAATTTTCATCACATTTAATTAAATAAAATTATTTAATTAAATCCCTCAAAGTCTTCTCATTTGATTAAATAAATCAAATCAAATGTCACAATCCCCTAATCCATCCCAATTAATTAATCCTAAATCACTTTCTAATCATCAGTAACAAATCCTCCAACTTTTAACTCCTCAAGATTTAAATTAATTCATCGTCAATTAACCAGGTTGCACATGAAATTAAATTATTTTAATTATCTAATTCCTCTATTTATCCTCACAAATACATATTCTGAGGAATATTCCTCTCAACCACCTCTCATTCAATTTCCCTCCAAAGGTTTTCAAAAACCTATCACATCCTCTTACATTTGCAATAACTTATTTTGCATCCTTTCAAATCCTCTTACATCTCCAACCACATTCAATAAATTCTCCTTATAACCTTTCAAATCCTCAACCATTCTCATTTATTTCTCTTACATCCCCCATTCCTCAACACATTTCCCAAAATGTGCTCCACCTTCCTCCAATAGAATTGTGACACTTGGAACATTCTCATTGGCTCCCATTTTATCCCACATTCATCAAATCCTCTCATTATTCAAACCTTGAGTTCTATAAATAGAAGAATTTTCTTCACAATATGGATCCACAACTTCAAGCATTATCATTATAGTTATTTTCATACTTAGCATTCCACCATTTCCATCTATTTTGAGCATAATTCACTATTGATCATCATTTTCGTACTTAGAATCACATTCAACATCAAATCTTATCAAATGGATTGGGAAAGGGATTCCTTTTCACATCAAAGGAGCACCAATCCCCCTATGGGGTGGAGGTTTGCTTAAGTTAGACTAGATTACATGATTTTTTTGGTTTATTTCATGTTTCTTCATTTTTTCTTGTATTTCTTGATCAATAATCTCATAGGGAGTGTTTTATTTGGTTTTATAACATGATTGACACTTGTTTGTTGTTTCTTGTTAGTTAATTGAAGGTTTGACACTCGCAATGAAGAAACATGAAATGAACCAAACAAAGCATGTAATATAGTCTAACTTAAGCAAACCTCCATCCCATACGGGGAGTGGTGCTCCTTTGATCTGAAAAGGAAGCCCTTTCTCAATCCCTTTGATAAGCTTTGATGTTGAATGTGATTCTAAGTATGAAAATGATGATCAATAGTGAATTATGCTCAAAATAGATGGAAATGGTGGAATGCTAATTATGAAAATGACTCTAATGATAATGTTTGAAGTTGTGGATCTATATTGTGAAGAGAATTATTCTATTTATATAACTCAAGAGTTGAAGAATGAGAGAATTTGATGAATTTGTGATAAAATGGGAGCCAATGAGAATGTCAAGTTTCACAATTCTATTAAAGGAAGGTGGATCACATTTTGAGAAATGTGTTGAGGAATGGGGGATGTAAGAGAAATAAATGAGAATGGTTGAGGATTTGAAAGGTTGTAAGGATAATTTATTGAATGTGGTTGGAGATGTAAGAGGATTTGAAAATATGTAAGAGAAGCTATTGAAAATTTAAGAGGATGTGATAGTTTTTTGAAAGGATGATCCACAATCTCATGCAAAGTCATTATGTTCATTTCATCCATCAATCATCCAATTTCTATCACTATCTTTGAGGGCAATTGGAATTTATCAAATCCATTTTCATCCATAATCTTAGGCATTATTACTCTACTCCAAATTCATCAAGGATCTTGAAGCTTATCAAAAGGGACTGGGAAAGGGCCACTTTCCACATCAAAATGACACCAATACCCCTATGGGATGGATGTTTGATATATTTAATTTTTTAATATGCTTTCATTTGATTTCTTTTGTGATTTTGTTCCATTTTTCATCTTTGTTTGATCAAGAACCTCATAGGGAATAATGTCTGTGCTAATTTGAATGACTAACCTTGTTTATGTTAACTTTTTTTAGCTTGGTACAGATCATAGTTCATAAAAATGTGAGTGTCAAACCTGAAAATAACTAATGAGAAACAAAAAACAAGTGTCAATCATGTTATAAAACCAAATAAAATACTCTTTATAAGATTATTTATCAAGAAAGACAAGAAAACATGAAGAAACATGAAATGAACCAAACAAAGCATGCAATCTATTCTAACTTAATCAAACCTTCATCCCATAGGGGAAGTGGTGCTCCTTTGATGTGAAAAGGAAGCCATTTCCCAATCCCTTTGATAAGCTTTGATGTTGAATGTGATTCTAAGTATGAAAATGATGCTCAATAGTGAATTATACTCAAAATAGATGGAAATGGTGGAATGCTAAGTATGAAAATGACTATAAAGATAATGCTTGAAGTTGTGGATCCATATTGTGAAGAAAATACTTCTATTTATAGAACTCAAGGGTTGAAGAATGAGAGGATTTGATGAATGTGGGATAAAATGGGAGACAGTGAGAATGTGCCAAGTGTCACAATTCTATTGGAGGAAGGCAGAGCACATTTTGGGAAATGTGTTGAGGAATGGGGGATGTAAGAGAAATAAATGAGTATGGTTGAGGATTTGAAAGGTTGTAAGGAGAATTTATTGAATGTGATTGGAGATGTAAGAGGATTTGAAAGGATGTAAGAGAAGTTATTGCAAATGTAAGAGGTTGTGATAGGTTTTTGAAAACTTGTTGATGGTGTTTTCTACACCGCAACAACTCAGACAAAATATGATATCCTATCTCTCTTGAAAGGTAAACCTCTATGGGAAAAGAGATAACCCCAAGGTTTCTAATGTCAGGTCTTGACAATGCAGCAAACAACTCAGTGATAAATGTGAAAATGTTGGTAATCACAATGGGACCTTACTACGAGCAACACTAGATTTTGAATCTTATCAAATATAGACACTAAAATGATACTTTGAAACTTGATTGGAACCCGAATAATAAAGAAACAGAAAAAGATAAAGGTTTCAGAGATAATCATAAAACTACTTCTAACCCTAAGATTGAAAATGCAAAAGGATAAAATGCTTAAAATGGACCGATCTCTCATAAACTATTCTCTCCTTGACCCAGATGAATCTGCAATTCCACATAAATAGTGCAATCTTCTAAGGTGTTGAAATATTTTCAAATCATAAACATTCATTCAGTCAATCCTACAACAATTGAGATGAATAAACCTTCACAATTGAACTAAGCACAAATATAAGTCCAGGCTAACTTTGCAAAGCAGCTAACAATCAGCTAACTGCAAAAAGTATGGACTAGAGATCGCTACAAACATTCCAAACATGAAACCCTAAGCATTATCAAATCATTTAACCATAAACATTAAGCAATTTGAAAGATAGAATAACAAGAACCATGCGAGATGAGATTCTAAAAGATAGTTACCAAACACAATATCCTTCTTATATTAAATCATCCAAAAATAGCAGCAATTCCAGTTTTCTGTTACAACATTTGCTTGAAGATAAACCCTAACTGGCTCTAATATCACTTGATCTACTTATCCTTATATCTCTATTTCTCAATCACCTATCTATATCGAAATGAGGCAACATGCCCACTTTTAAAAAGAATACCCAAGATAGGTTAGCCCAAATGATAATTTACAATAAAACATGACCTACAAGAGGTCAGCCTCAAAGATTTAAATTTGAACACATGAAATGTGCCATTGGCACCAATTTCATCCAAAACCGCCAAGAAACCAAAAGGTCGGCCCAATACATTTAATGGGAAGCACAAATATCAAAGTAACTCTATATAATCACTCCCCATCCTTATCTTTAGTTTTATCTTCTTCTCCATGTACGGCCAATAGGACCCTATCTAGCTCAGCAACAGGTGGCATAGGAAAAAACCCTAATCTTTCTCTCAAGAGTTTTAATATCTTCCCTTGCCTGTTGAACTGTACCATCCCAATCGGCCTTGTTGGTCAAATACCTGTCAATGACTGTAATGTAAGTTGCAGCATCATCCAACTGATGTTCGATAACTGGTCCTTCGCTGACTGGAGAATATACATCTCTCCACCATTCTCTAAGTTGCTCTAAACTGAGATGCTTTGGAGCAAACTTCTTCCTCCCAGTCATGACCTCAAAGAATGAAATGCACCCCTCATGAACACCAGTCAAAGCATCCTCAATTTGCCTTGCCTGCTTATGAATCTTTTTCAAGGCCCTCTGCCTCATTTGCAGGATTTTAAACCACTTCCAAGGTTCAGAAACTCTTGGAAAAGGAAGAATCTTGCACTTTACTAATCTGTCCTCAGTGAACCCCGTGATAGTTGTAATATTTTGTAGCACGAGGTTAGTATCCACATTATCTTGCGCCAATGTAGTCTTTAACCAATCAATCAATCTCATTGCATCCCCTCCAGTGGATAATATGCCCTTAATGGCCTCACCTCCCTTAGCTTGGACACCTTGAAACCAGGTAACCGTAGCATGTGAAGTACCTTTCATCCTCTCCAACTCAAAATTATTTCTCGGGGTAGGAATCTTGTGGCAGAAGAGGAGGAGCCAATAGCTTGCAAGGGTTTCATTAAATCCTGTAAGTATTTCCTTAGTTTTTCATTCTCCTTCTCTAGCTCATGCCTAGTTTGTACTGCCTTTTTCAATCTCCCCACAATAACTGCACTAGAACCCTCGTACTCCTCAATATCTTGTTACAGTAGCATGTCCTAAGTCAATAGTTTGCACATTATAGTCCTGAGCAATCACATTATCCCTTTCTTTAGTTGGAGTAGGGGTAGCAATATGGACCACCCGGTTACCTAATCCATCCCTCTCAATCTGGGATACCACCCTCGCTTTCTTTTTAACCCTTTTATTTTCTACATTCACCATGAGGGCATCCCAATTAGGAGGAGCATCCTCCACTATTACCATTTTACTTCTTAATTCCCTCTCAAGCCAATCTAGAGCAGCAGACCGAGCAGGCATTGTGTCTTGCTTATCCTGTTCTTTCTCCTTTTGATCAGTAGTTACATCTTTTTCAACACTTGGACTTTTAGGAACATCCACTGTTGGGTTCTCTTCCTATTGTACCTATTCTTCCACAACAACCTCCACTGGTGAGGGAGCCCTAGCTGGTATTTCCTCTTCCTTTTGAGGAGACTTGTCCATTTGTTCTCTTGCAGGAGAATCCGCATGTGCCACTAAGGGAGATTGAACCACCTTATCTATTTTTGCCTCTGCATTAAAGAGGTCTCCTTCTTGGAACTCTTCCTCACCCAAATCCTTAGGACTTTCATCTTGTTTTGGCTCTCCCCTTACACTACCAACATCTTGGGGAATGGAGGGACCCACCTGCTCAATAATAGGGATACTTACTGAAACACTCTCCTTGGCTACAGTATCCCTTGGGGAAGGAGTCCTCAATCTCCTCATATAGACTTATGTCTTTTCCCTGTAACTCTCCACTTCTACCATTGGTGGCTCAACCTTCTTGTCAGCCTTAGGAGCTTCCCCCAACTTTTGTGATGTCCTTGTAGTTCTTCTCTTCTTCATTAGTGCATGAACACTCTCTACTTCCTCCTCTTCTTCCTGATTCTTTTCAACTTCTTTCCTAGAGGCATGCTTCCTCTTCTTAACAACAAGCTTCCTCTATTTACCCAGCTCTGCACCCTTCTTAGTTTGAACATCTCTTACTTGAATTCTAAAAGGAGAGTCCACCTTCTCCTTGCCCTTTTGATCTAGTTCAAGCAAAACCTCGGAAGCAGAATGAGACTCTAAGTCTCCCATCAAGTCATAGGTGCATGGAACACCCTCACTCTCTAGCTCTAGCATCTTGTGCTTCAACCACATCTTGGTAAATTTGATCACTGGGGCCATAATCTGATCCAGGTCAGTCTTTTCCTCCTCTAACCAGTCGACTTCTCCTACTGGTTTATCTTTCACTGCCTCATACACATGACCTTGGATTACATTCCCATCTTCCTTTACCTAATCTGAGATAGCTCTTATATTGTACAATCTCACCAAATCTACTGGCAACCTGGAAAACCTCTTCATTCTTACCTCAAACTCATCAGCAAGGTTAGCCCAATAGTCCTCAATGTGAGCCTTGATGATATAATCTCTATTGGCCTTCTTCTGTGCCTCACCAATGATATCAAACCTTGTTCTCTTAGTGTGGAAAGGAAGTCCAAAAGTACCCATCTCCTCCTCAGCAGTATGAGCAGACTGAATGGAGGCACAAACTTCACCCATTCCAATCTTTAGAGGGAAATCATTCCCAAACCCTGTCTTGTGCATTTCTCCTTTACAACATTGTCAAAATCACAAATTTTCCTAACGACCTCTAATAACACAAGATGATCTGTAGGATACCTAGGGAGTCTGTAGGGAGCCCTCTGAAAACCATCAATTCTAATATATGAGAAGGTTGGGAATTGGATAAACCATGCTCCATACCTTCTTATCAATTCTTTTGCCTTATCTGAGATTCTCGCATGCTCTGCACCCTGGAGCAGTCTGGTAATATACATTATAAAGGCATCATTTGACCTCTGATAGCTTCCACCAATTAAGTGCAACTGTGGATACACCTCATAAATAGCATCCTGCCCAAAGACACCTCTAGTGCTCAATCCCTTGTATGGATAAAGTCTGGCCAACGAATATACTAGGTAAGAGGTCATGGTGAAGGTCTTGGTCTACAAGACATTACACAACTGATGATGGATTTCAGCATTGATAACACCTACCCAATGATAATCAATTCCCTACTCCATCCTGGCAATCACATTAAACATCCATGTCTCAAACACACCTGCACTCTTCAATCCCACCAACCTACTAAGAAGAGTGATAGCACTATAGTACTCCTTCTTGAACTTGAGCCTGGATAATTGCTTGGGCAACTTAGAGAAATGAGACTTAGGCTTCTCTAGCCAGGAGTTAATCACCTGCTGTGACTTGACTATGTTTTCTTCATAGTATTTTCTGGCATCGTTTATGTCAAAACCTACCACATGGGACCTGTCAAGCATGTCAAAGGTTGCAGCAATTGACACTGGACTGAAACCAGCAAGAATTCTTCCTTGGGGACCCACTATCCTCTATGTTCCTCTATCATAATTCCTTGCACACTCTAATACCAACTCATAACACTGTACCGTAGGAGGGAAAACTGCCACATGAGCCAATCTAAATCTTACCATCCCTACTGCCAACAAAGGAGGATTCGGTGCTGACATTTCAGCCTTGAATTCTTCATAATCCCACATGCCTATGTTCATATCCGTGATCCCTGACCAAATTGAGGTCAACTTGCTATCAGGAATCCTGCTCTTGATATCCAACTTAACCTTCTCTGCATCCAAAATAGCAAAAGCCTCTGCACCAGGATCAGTTGCCTTTCCCTTGCCTCAACCAGCAACATTTTGTCCTGATCCTGCCTATAAACACATAAAAGCAATCATAATTACATCCATAAGAAGCAACAAGTGCAAAATATCATTATCTCAAAATTTGGGATTTACCTCCCCTCGAGGATTCTGCACTAGGAAGGATTTTCGAGAAAATCTGGACCAAGCGGATTCTAGCAAACCAAACATACAAAATCCCATAACATCATTTAAATCATCAACTTAATCAAGAAAAAGCATTAAGGACACTTAGCATAAGTTCCTTAAATCAATAAAATCTATTATCAAGAAACCCACCATCCATAACCATTAAATTCAACATTTCCCCAAAACACCCAGAAGAATCCGCCAGAGACAGATTCTGGCGAGATTAGCAATATTTATGACTAACTCGAGGAAAATGAAGAGGCATGAAATATTCAGGAAAATCTGAACCGAATGGATTTTGGTGAAACCAAGATATAACAATATCAAAGCTCAAAATCGGTAAACCGACCCGACTGCAGACCTCGAGAAAATCTGGATGGAACGGATTTTGGTGAAACCAAATGAAATCCGGTAGAAAGTGGTAAAAGAAGAGGAGATAGAAAATTCAGGGAAATCTGGGGGAAGCGGAATTCCACAAAGACCTCAAAAACTTGAACCTATCTACATCCTCAGTACTTTTACCAAACTAATTCAAACCACTCCGGATCTACGCCAGAATTCCGAAGCCAACTCAACCTAGGACTCTGATGGATAAAATGTGAACCAAAGACACTCTTCACAGAATTTTGAAGAGGACTGGCCATGCCCTAGGTCGAAAACCCTAAATTTTCGCCATGAAAGCATAGACGACTTGCTCATAAACCAAAATGGAGAATATGAAACCACAGCAAGCCAATCATTCAAAAGGAAGCAATACCAGACCAGAATGTACACACCTGATCAATAAAAGTGGACTGGTGTGCCAAATAAAACCCCAAAACACCTGGAAGACGTGCATCCAAAAACTAGAAAAGCCACGAAGGACCCCCGAGCAAACAAAGAAAAGCCATCGAAATCGACAAAGAAAAGGGGCATGTCTACATACCATGGAAATGCAAAGGTTGAAATTGGTGAAGTCAAGATATAACCGCCGAATGCAACCCGAATACAACCCGCACACAAGAAATTCCAGCATACAATTCGAATGGCCTCAAGAACCAGGTATCCAGCGAACACCAAGAACTTCAACACACAAGCTCAAATGAAGAAAAATGCACCAACTCAAATGATCAATAACTTCTCAAGCAATCAATATATCAAAGCCCAAAGACCTTCGCACAAGCGCCATTAATACACTCGACAAGATAGTTGCGGTCACAAAAGACCTTCAGTGATTCGACACCACCATGGATTTCGGGGATTCGACACTGGGAAGGATTTTCGGGGAAATCCAGGATGTGCGGACTTTCCTGAAAATAGTGCAAAAGATAGCAATTTCGGACATTAAGGGGAAACCAGGAGAATTCGGCCCAAGCGGATTTTCCCAAAAATAGTGAAAAACCCAAGATAAAGCTAAAACTTTAGATTTTCTACATGGTTCAAAAGAATGCCACTTCAATTGGAAAAATTGGACATTAAAGCACAAACCCAAGCAAGCAAAACCCCCAGAAAGAAGGGCCAAAACACCAAAAAAGCGAAAAAGAGGGTCCCCACATTCAGTGGGGCGTGTGTGCAAAAACTGCACAACAAAACCTTTGGAGGGAAATTAAATGAGAGGTGGTTGAGAGGAATATTCCTCAGAATATACCTTTGTGAGGATAAATAGATGAATTAGATAATTCAAAGAAATTAATTTCATGTGCAACCTGGTTAATTGACCATGAGTTGATTTAACTCTTGAGGAATTAAAAGCTAAAGGATTTGTTAATGATGATTAGAAAGTGATTTAAGATTAATTAATTTAGAATTAATTAATTGGAATGGATTAGGGGATTGTGACATTTGATTTTATTTATTTAATCAAATGAGAAGACTTTGAGGGTGTAGACACCGAGATTTTGTCTAAGCCTGCGACTTCAATTTATGCATAATTCATATTTTCATAGTCATGATTAAATAATGTTAATTATTTAATCACTTACTAAAGTCCTTTTGCATCTATTAATTAAATAACTTTTAATTATTTAATTAATTCACTTTAACATTTATTCATCTATTAATTAAATAATCTTAATTATTTAATTAATTCACATTGTCTTTACTCTATCATGATTAATTAAATACATGTTATTTATTTAATTACATCATTAATTAACTATACCCTCCTTCTTAAATTAAATAAATTCTTATTTAATTTATCTTTATCATGTTTTCAACTATAATTAAATAAATGCTTTAATTATTTAATTATTCATTTAACTTTTTCATCACTCAATTAAATAAATCTTATTTATTTAATTAATCCTTAAATGTTGAATTTTGAATTAAATAAATCATTTAATTCATAGATCTTTATATTTAACACATTCCTCCGTATTTAGATAATTGTTTAAGTTATCTAATTATTCATTCTCACTTGACTGGAGATCTATTTGAAGCAATCAGTTATCTTTTGATTCAACATCTGATTGTCTCTACAAAGAGACTCTCTGTCATAACCAGTCAATTATCTAGTTAAGACTCTTATGCATGAACATATTTATTAATTAAATATTTTTTTTTAATTTATTTATTTATGTGTGCATTCAAACAGATCATTCTCCAAATTCTATCTTTATCCTTTTCATTCAAACTCTTATTCTTCTAATTTTTGAATACTTTCAACTAGAGATTAAATCATTTATTTAATCTTGATCTCTTATTCTTTCAATTTTTGAATAGTCTTAACGTTAGATTAAATTATTAATTAATTTAATCTTTATCCTGTAGACTTTTCCAACTCACATTCTAACTGATACAAATCTCACATCGCATTGCATTCATCAATCTTGATCATTGATCTCTCTTTCAAATCTGAGTCGATCGTTCAAAAATAAAATTTCTATAAATTGACTTAGTTGTTATCATTTCAACTCCTCGCGAAATCGATACACTTTTGGAAGCAGACTTGTTAATCTTCGATATTTTTCTATAATCACATACATCAAGGCTATACTTGCACACATACTGAAAATCTGAGGGTGAAAATACTATCATGGCAAGATGGAGAAGGACAACAGAGATAATTCAAAGGAGTGTACAGATATTTGGTGAGAGTGTTTCAATTATCATTTTGTTTATTTCTTTTGTGCTTTGTTGTTTAATGTAGGTTAGTTTGATTTGTATATTATTTAACCAAATTAATTTATAGTATTTTTCCTATGTTTACATTTGGTGAACCCAACGTGAAGACATCATCTTCACAAATTCGTAGACTTTTTTTTATTTTTGCAGGTATCATATGAAACAACGCAACTAATACAACGAACCACAACTGATGAATATAGTGATGCATCTGACAATATTCGACACATCTATGTCTTCCTGTGATGCAATTGACTGATGAAATCCATGACGCATCTACTGCATTAAACGATGCATCTGACTGATAAGATTTCTGAGTTTATTTTCTAATTTACGTTTTTTCTTTTCATTTGATTTTAGCTAATGTTTGGTTTGTAGCATGTGTTTAAGGAGTTAACATGGTGTTTGCAAGACATAAGTGTAGAAGAATTTTTTTTGAAAATCCCTCTTGCAGGATGACAATCGAAGAAATTTTTTGTAGGACAAGATTCGAAGACCTTTTTTTGAAACAAACTGTTTGGTAGATTAGCAAATTGTCATTTGGATTAAAATTAACCAGTGTCTTTCATGCCTGTACATGTTTATATTAAAACCTTGATTTGGTATATTGAAGTATCCTCTCCCCTTACGTATTTGTGCAATCCTGGGTGCAAGAGAACCAGTTACCGACTCTAGAATTGGGGATGTGTTGGTGGTTAAGAGTAACCAACGTGACTCAAACCGGTGACAGTATTTTTCGTCGAGCCACTCCCAACTGGTATACAAATTCTAATGCTTTAGGAAACTCAGTATTATGGAGATCCCAACGAACCATTTATTGATTCCTCAGTACCCTTGCGGTGCGTTGAAACCTGCAGAGCATAACCTCTATAGACTGGGATGATATTGCCTCTCACATGGCTCTCTCAACGGGTGTCCAAACTAAAAAATCCAACTTGTTTTAGTTAAGCCAAAATCCCTATCTATTTATTGGTGCAGCAGGTTAGACCTGTGAAGTCGTCTTACATTTTTTACGATTCATTATAGAGATGAGAAGTATGCCATGGGAGTTTCATGGGTATTGTAGCTTGGATACCCTGAGAAGTGTGTGTCATGGAGGGGATCCAATGGAGTCAAGCTACTAGTCATCGGCCTTGAATATACGCAACTGGGGAAAACCAAGTAAGAACTTAGTAAATATTGTCACTGCCAGCTTTAGGAATTGTACATGTTTTTTGGTTTTTAACATATTCATACACATTGAAACTGAAACATAGTGTTTTTCGTTTGTCTTAAATTGCCAAAATTTGATCACAAAACTGAGTCAGTTAGAAAACCTCTCATCAAGGCATTGCATCTTTAAACTTAGTCGCATCTGATAAATTGAAAACCACATGTGTGATTTTGAGTCGCATCTGTTAAACCAAAAATTGCATCCACCTATCAACAAAGTAGTGTCCACTAATTTTCAATTCTGAGTCGCATCTGTCATTAAAGGTCACATCTTCCATGTGAATCACATCTATTAAAATTTTAGATGCATCTGTTAGGATAAGTCGCATTTGCCTATCAAAAATTGAAATTAGTTTTCATCAGAGAGTCACATATGCAATACGCAACGCATCTGTCAATTTAAGTGATGCATCTGGAAACTGAACCGTAATTGACTGTCAAAAAAAATCTCAAAATTGCAATCACGGTCCAAAAACAAACTATCATTTTAACCTTTGTTTTGCATAATCAACCTTGGAAAGAAATCAGAAAATAGCTCAAAAACTTGCATTGTTCATTTTGAGGTGTCCTTTAATTTTTAGAGATAGACATCTTAGATACAAAATTTAGGAATTTGCATATCTTAGAATACGTCAACTTTCAGCATTATTGGAAAAATCCATGTCTCGATAGTCTATCATTGAACCTAGTCATTTTGTCTTACTAGTGAATTCTTCCAACTCATTAGTCTAGTTTGGAAATTCACCTTATCATTTGGTCCTCATCCTACATCAAGTTCCTTAATAAAGTTAATTTGTAGCCTTGGTTACTCCATAGGTAGAAGGTACTATCCTCTTAGAATCATTTACCATCATTTTGTATATTTTCATCCTAGCATACGTCATTTTAGACATCCTTTATTTGTCAAGAAAATACCAAAAAAAAAAAATAATAGCATCCATTATATTCAGAAAATCCCAAAAACATAGAATAGAACATATCATTTTAGGCATAGTTTGCATTGCCTCATATTGAGCAACATTTTCATGGTCAAAACAAGGTCTAAAAAGAAATGCAGAGAAATGGTTGACTCACAAGACTTCATCAATCCTTTTGGAAACCAACCATTAGGGATAGAGAGACCTCACAAAACTTTTCTTGAAAAATTTGTCACTAGAGACACATGGAAAAATTTATGTAGAAGATGTACACGTTGTTCTCCAAGATCTTGAGTTCACATCCTTTATGGATGAGTGTTTGGAAAATTATCCTCAAAGATATTTGGCAAAGCTGCTAGTAGAAGGTGCCACACTACCTCCAGGATTTGGCATCCACAAAATACATCCTTCATCTATGCAACCAACGCAAACCATGACATCGAGTGTCTCTATTCCTCATATTACCATAGTAGTACCAATTGGCATACCCACTCAAACTGCCTCAATTGTAAACACAACACCATTTGGTATAACACAAGGCCTAACATTTATTGCGGGAGCATCCTCATCAAACCCCTTTGGCACAAACACCATTGGTAAAAGACCAAAATTTGGAATGAACACTATACCCCATATCATTACCAGTATTTCCATTCCACATATAGGGGCTATGTAAATAGGGTATATTCCTAAACCAAATCAGAATATTCAAAAAAGACATATTCCCTCACCAAATCACAATCTTTCATAGAATATTGCATTTTAGAACACTTACATCAATCCAAACAACGCAACCAACATACAAGTAGATGTTCTCCAAAACCAAATGCAAGCTCTCCAACAGTAAATGGACACTATGTCAATGCCAGGAAAATGAACTATCTTAGTGCAAGATTTATGACCATGTCCTTTTGACAAAGCACTATACATGACACCCTTCCCACATAGATACATTATACCAAATTTGCCTAAGTATAATGGGAAGAGGAATCCTCTAGCACACATCAGAGAATTTTCCACAACATGCATGGACATCTCGTATGACCCCACATACCTTATGAGACTATTTTTGTGAATCCTTTTTGGGATAGCATTGGAATGGTTCTCTAAACTTCCATAAGGCATAAGATCATGGGGTGAATTAGTTGAAAAATTTGTGGAACACTTTTCCTTCAACATAGACAATGAAATCATGATAGCTACCTTGTGCCATACCACACAAGAAGATGAAGAAAACTTCACCACCTTCTTCTAAAGATGGAGGAGTTTAGCTAGTCCTTGTCCTGTTGAGATACCAAAGAAACAAAAAGTCACGATATTCCTTGAAAATATTCACCCAAAACTATGAAATGACTTACGAGTACATTGTTGTACCTCTTTTCTGGACTTGGTGCAAAAAGGCATAATACTTGAGAAATCCCTCATTGACAAAGGAGAAATAAAGACACCAGGTAGGAATCCAGTTGTTCAACACCAAACCCCTCCCAATGATAGAAAAAAAATTGGTCTAGGAATAAAAATGTAATAAATGATGGTATCATTGATACTAAGACCCTACATACAAGACCTATCATCGCACTTAGAGGTTATAACCCCTCTGATGACATGCTTAATGATGCTAATCAAACCGCCAACTTTGAACAAAATTCATAACAACAACAACCACAAAGGATATTTCCTAAACATGAGTTTACCCCCTTGGGGGAACCAATCGAGACAGTTTTCAAAGAACTGATTAAACATAACCTCACAAAACTTTGGAGCCAAAATAGTATGATCCGAGATAGTTTAAACCCTCATGGTGGGATGATAATGCCTATTGTGAGTACCATCAAACAAAGGGACATAATCTACAACAATTTTGAGAACTGAAGAACATCATACACAATTTTTTTGAAGAATGAACCATAGAAGTCAATGGGCAAAAACATACCAAAAACAGTGATCACAAGATCTTCACGGATCCATTACATGACCATGGGAAAGGAAAGGCCTCCAGTTCAAGAACTAAGAATAATACCTCAGCCAATTATACCAGTGCTAAGTATGACTATAAACCAGGTACCATCATCAATCATATTCGAGCTACTAATGAAAATATCCACACCATTTCCATAAAGAAACATCTTGAATGTGTTGTCAATACACGTAGAACTATGATCACCCTTCCAAGTCCTTCATCAGAACCACAAACATGGTCTTCCAAGCTTAAGTATAATTTTCTTAACCAACTAGGGAAGACCCCAACACAGATATCAATCTTGGAACTATTGACTATATCACCATATCACCGATCCATTCTTGACAAAGCCTTGCAAAGCACAATAGTCCCTACCAACATAGATGTCAATCATTTCGAAGAAATGGTAGGATACTTAACCAATTCCCATCATGCCACATTCTCTCAATAGGATTATTTAGTTGAGAAGACCATTCATAACAATCCATTACACCTTGAAGCTATTTTCCATCAAACCAAAAGTAGACGAGTCTTGGTAGATGGAGGAGTAGGGTTGAACCTTTGCACCTTGAAATTGGTTAAGGCATTAGGGTTCTCAGAAGCATGCATGGACACCACTAAGATTATAGTAATTAAGGCATATGATGATGAGGAAATATCATCTAAAGGAGTTTCTACACTCCCTATCAGGATTGGCCCTATAGTTATGGACACTACTTTCCAAGCCTTGGATCTCACCCTTCCCTATCATCTTGTGTTGGGTATACCTTGGATACACATTATGAAAGCCATACCTTCCACGTACCATCAATGTCTTTTCGTACAATGGCACAAAGATCACAATTGATGGTGATCTAGATCCTTTCCAATATTGTACAAGCCTATGCAAAATACCAAAACGACAAGTGCCAATCAATTGAGAGGCTTCATCTTCCACCTTATCCTTGCATATTGATCCATCAAATCTTACCAAGTTCACCCCATCACAACCATTGTCATCCACTCCTAAGGTCAAGATCCAAGATAAGGTTTGTGGAGAATATCACATGAAAGCATCCTATTGTGTCATTCAAATGGTTCCTCCTCAGTCATATGGTCTACCCACTGCAGATAGGAGACAATCCATAGTCACGTTCCATGTCCCTCCTACAATGACATTGACAAAATGGGGAGAGTTAAGTAAAGAAGCTATGGACCAAGATGATGTCACCTCCTGGTTGTACAAGGAAGAAAATGAATACCCTCCACCGTCTATTCAAATATCTAAGCATAAATATGGAAAAGGCTTCATGATAATGCAAATGGATATGACGGACATAGTGGGTTAGGATTACATCAAAATGGAAGGAATAAACCAATCATTGTCTCACCACGACCAAAAGTCCTAGGGCTAGGGTTTCAACCGATTAGAATTGGCATCCTAGTACTTTGTCACTGTTACAAGAGGAAGTATGTGCTTCTGAAGACATCAAGATATCCCATGAACCATTTGACCCATTTTATGATGACTCCCCTTACTCAAACGAATATGAATGGGATTCCCTTTCTTCTACTAGCATGATGGACGTAGATAAGTTATTTGGGGAACTTGATAAAATGCTACAACTCTCACCAAATCCATCTAGCCCCTGTCCTAAAAAGTCCTTATCAAAAGAAGAATGGCTTTAACTTTATTATTGGGAAAGCCTTGATCCTAAATCTTGGGCACCTAATGAACCATCTTCTGATGACCTAGCCCTTATAGTGGTCCCACCCCAAATTCTACCTATCCATAGGAAAAAGAACAAAAAGGAGTTAGTCAAAAAATTCTATGACCATGTTAACCACTCTATATTCACCTTGTTAGCCTCCACATTTGATCATTTTGATGATGAAATTCCCCTCGTATATCCCCAAATTATCGATTGGGATCAACAAGGTACACCCATCTTAGACATATTTGAGAAGGCATACCTAAAGGTGATCATAAAGTTGGCTTTACCATAGACTTGGATGGCATGGCATATTTTGGGGAGTTTGTTCACACCTCTAGTCACAAAAGTGAAAACAAAAAGAAAAACAATGAAAATGATGAAAATGACAAGTCCTTAGGTGAAAACTGAAAGGTGCCTTTGGACGAAGAAATAGTAAAAATAAAGGACGCATCTAAGGGAAAAACCTCTCTGAGGCACCCAAGGATGGAGGTTTGAACATTCTCCCAGTTGCTCAGGAGAAGTCACCAATGTTAGTAGAATATTATGTCGAGATCAACATAAACACTGAAGAAAACCCTCAAGTAATATACTTTGCAACATCCTTGATAGAGACAGAGCAACCAGAGTTTTGAGACTTCTTTACAAAAAGAGATAAACTTTGCAGGGTCATATGCTAACATGCCTGGGTTGGATTTAGACCTTGTATTGCATCATCTACCATTACAACTAGGTGTTAAGCCCATCAAACAAAATTTAAGAAAAATGCATCCACAAATTGCTTTACTAGTCAAAGATGAACTTAAGAAGCTATTGGATGTTAGATTCATCACATCCATAGACAATGCAGACTAGATTTCTAATCTTGTGCTAGTGACTAAACCATCTGGTGGCATCTACATTTTTATAGACTTCAGAGATATCAATAAGGCATGTCCTAAGGATGACTTCCCTTTACCAAACATTGACATGATAGTAGACCTTGTAGCAGGATATGAAATGATATCCCTCATGGATGGTTTCTTCGGGTATAATCAGATCAAAATTGCAATAGAGGACCAACACAAGACTGCTTTCACATGTCCATGGGGAACATATTGCTAGAATGTTATACCTTTTGGGCTCAAAAATGCAAGAGCAACTTATCAATGTGCAATGATGACTATTTTCCATGACCTTGTACATACTCTCATGGAAGACTATTTCGGCAATCTAATAGCCAAATCATTGACAAGATTAGATCATTTGAAAGTCTTAGACAAGATATTCCAGAGACTATAAAATTACATATGTCAGTGATCTAATAGCCAAATCATTGACAAGATTAGATCATTTCAAAGTCTTAGACAAGATACTCCAGAGACTAGAAAATTACAAAGTAAGGCTAAATCCAAAAAAATGTGTCTTTTGTGTTAAATCGGGAAAACTTCTAGGATATATCAATTCTAGAAGAGGCATAGAAGTGGACCCCAAAAAAGTAAGAGCTATAATGGTCATGCCTCCACCATCCAACATCGTTCAACTAAGAACACTGCAAGGAAGACTACAGTCTATCAAATGCTTCATAGTATAGTTAGCGGATAAGATACATCTATTCCAACATTTTCTCAAGAAGGGGGTATCATTTGTATGGACACCCAAATGTCAAGAATCTTTTCAAAATATCAAGGATTATCTGCTTACACCACCTATGTTAATGTTTCCTATAGATACTCGACCCCTGATACTTTATATTTCAGAAACTTAATCAACACCAGGAGCCTTACTTACACAAAATGATGATGAAGGTCATCAATGGGAAATATACTACATCAGTCATATATTGGTGGGATATGAACTAAACTATAGTAACATAGAATTTTCTTGTCTTGTAGTAGTTTTTTCTACTCAAAAACTTAGGCACTATATGCTAAACCGCTAAACCATGTTGGTCGCCAAGCTAGATCCTCTGAAATATCTCCTAAGTAAAACAGCACTAACAGGATGATTGGCTAAATGGGTGATGATACTTAGTGAATATGGCATCCAATATGTTGAAAGGAAAGCTATAAAAGGGAAAGTTATTGCAAATTAGTTGGTAGACGGACCAATTAAGGATGACCATCCTCTAGTGGCATATTTTCCTGATGAGTTCATCTTCACCATTGACAAAAGAACCACATGGAAATTATACTTTGATGGGTCTCACACTAATCATGGTTTAGGAGCAAGTATACTATTTGTTACACCACAAGGTGACACTATTCCCAAGTCATTCAAAATTTATTTTCCTTGAACAAACAACATAGTAGAATATGAAGCCCTTGTGACAGGATTAAAAATGGAAGTCCAATGGAAGCTTAAGCATTTACGTGTTTATGGAGATTCTCAGCTAGTAGTATGGAAAGTCAATGATGAGTATGAAACTAAAGATGAGAAACTTGCCCCCTACAAGTGTATGGCAGACAGTTTTTAGTAATACTTTGATAACATCAGCTTTCAAAAAATACCCCACATTCAGAATAGGGCAACAAATGCTATGGTAATCATTGGTTCGTTATTGGACATTCCTAGCAATGTGCCTAAATTCGAGTTTTTGGTTGAATAGGTTTTGGTCCCTACCTATGATGTCCCTTATTCAGCGATGGTGTGTATGATTGTTGGTCCTACTTCCCCATGGTACAAGGACATATATGACTACCTCCACACCCAAATCCTACCCTTGGACCTCTCAAACAACCAATGTAGGACATTCAATCGTAAGTCTTCCAAATATACCATCATCAGAGATACCCTTTATAAATGTGCCTTAGATAATACCATATTGAGATGTCTTGATGTTGAAGAAGCACAAGCAACCTTACATGTAGTACATGAATGTATCTATGGATCCCATTCTAGTGGTTCTACCTTAGCCAAGAAGATTATGATATTAGGCTATCATTGGCCTATAATGGAAAAGGATTCATATGTCTTCATCAAGAAATGTTGAAAGTGTTAGGTACATGAAGACTTGATACACACACCAGCACAGGAGCTCTGATTGATAACCTCACCATGGCCCTTTTCCCAATGGGGACTTGACCTCATAGGTAAGATACACCCTCCATCTTCGAATGGCCATAAGTTCATCGTAACCTCCATTGAATACTTCACCAAATAGATTGAGCCTATTCCTATGACCTATATTATTAGCACACAAATTTCCAATTTTCTCCTAACATAATCTTTCAGTATGGTGCTCCTCAATCCATCATCACAGATAATGGTCATCCATTCAAAAACCAAGAATTCCACCATCTCTGTGAAGAATTTCATATCCAACATCACTTTTCCACTCCATATTATCCACAAGTTAATGGCCAAGCAGAGGCATCTAACAAAGAAATCATTAGAATCCTAAAAAATATTATCAATGAGGCTAGTCGTGACTGGCATTTACAGCTAAATCCTCCCTTATGGGCTTACTACACAAGCATATATACTCCTAGTGGTGCCACTCCATAATCCCTGGTATTTAGTTATGAAGCTATCTTACCTATTGAGGTTGAAATTCCTTACCTAAGGGTATCCTTGAAAGGCCATATAGATGATGAAGAATACCATGTGTCATGAATACATGAGTTAGAATTCCTAGATGAATGAAGACATAAGGCACTAGACCACCTGCAAGCATATCAAAACCATCTTCATCATAGCTATAACAGGAAAGTTCTGAATCGACACTTTGACATTGGTGACTTTATCTTAATGGAGAACCCGAAGAATCAATCTGAAAGAGAAAATCCAGGAAATTTTGAACCAAATTGGTTAGGGCCTTACATTGTTATAGAAGCTTTGGGATCAGGAGCATATCAACTCTCAACCCCTGAAGGAGAACCACTTTTGTCACCCATCAATAGCCTTCATTTGAAGAGGTTATGTGCTTAGCTTTAGAGACCTTTGTCTTAATCATAAAAATACAAAAAAAAAATAGAAAAATAAAACAAATTGTTACCTTGATGAAAACCCGGTAAACAGGCGTCTTTGTAACACCAAAAAAAATGAAAAATTAGAAAAATAGAAAAATAAACCATCCAATAGTGAAAACCACTTCGATGGTGCTATAGATAAGTACAATGGTGAAAACTTGGGAAACATGCGCCATGTGTAGTCGACTTCACTCCTTCGTCTACCATCATTTCAATCAAACTTTTCACCATGACCCACAATAAATGGTTGTCCTATCCATAACTTGGAATGATTGACATCAATTCCACTCAATCTCCCTACTCCATCCCATAGGTCTTATACCCAACTGGGGGAAAATCCTTGACCTGTGTCAATTAGACCTTGTACATATCATCCCAACATCAGAAAATGTCCTGAAAAAACTCAAAAACTCCAAAAAGACAAAAAAATAAAAACATGTCAAAAATCCTAAAAATAGAATCAGAGTCATTTGTGTCAAGTCAATCATAGATAGTCAAAGTATGTTGCCTCTGTGACTGGACTTAGGCAAGGCCATCTATCGATGTGCCCCTGAGGCATTAGGTTCATCTTTCTAGGTTTGTCACATATCACACACATGAAATCATGACTAATTCTTTGTACATGTCAAAGCCATTGGTCGTATTGAACTATGAGGTCTCTACGTGTATAATGTAGGCAAGGCCATCAATCGATGAGCCCCCAAGCTGCACTAGGTCAGTCCATTAGGGTTTATCACATTCACTATCACACATGTCTCATATCATCAAGTTGAGTTCATATTTATCAATCATTCATGTCAATCAAAGTTATTCAAACCACGAGGTCTTTGCGTGTATAACATAGGCAAGGCCATCAATCGATGAGCCCCTGAGGCCGCACTAGGTGAGTCATTTATGGTACATCATGTCATATACTGGCAACACACACACACACAATAGTCAAAACATCAATACAAGTCACACATCAACAAGCCAAGTATAATGATAATGTCATCAGGTCATATCAAACAAAATTGCCAAAAAAATCAAACATATGTCTTATGCAAGATATGTCTTTCTTGACAATGGACATCATCAATCATCATAGCCTTATGTAGCTTGTCACATCAACATCATCAAGCTCAATGTCTTATACGGTGTGTCTTTATGAAACTAGACTTTGTCATGCCTTACATATATAGTCACAAAGTCGAAACCAGACTCAACGTCTTATATAGTATGTGCCATCCCTAACATTAGGCTATGTCAAACAATCAAATTATCAAGCAAACAACAACGGATCAAACTTTGGAAAATATTTCTATTGATTTTTTGACATTTATAGCTTATTTGGTTTTATCTTAATTTGACTTTGTCATTGAGTTTGGTTACTAGCTTTCTTGAGGATGTTCCTTGAATGATTTAGAGAAGCAACGATGTATCGGAATTCCATTTTCTTTGATTGTTGTTTGTCGAGTGTCTTTTAAACTTTGGATTTTGAGTCATGTTACTAGTTTCCTTAAGGATGTCCCATGAAGGATTTAGAGGAGAAATGACGTCTCATGACCCTTCTTTTATTTGTTTGTTGTTTGTGGTTTGTCTTGATAAAAAGACTAGGGCAACTGTGCCCTTAGTATGAGTTAAGACAATCCTTGTCTACGACTGTCTATTGTTAGTAGGTGGATGACCTTGCACACCTTGATCTATGTCATATCTTGGTGTTTGTCTCCATTTGTTTTAGTTACCACCCAATGATGATAAAGTGCAAAGCCTTTTGTGATTCGACAAAATATCAAAGATTGCTAATACTAACATCAATATTGTTTCTTGTTCATATTTCTTTTTACATTAACATTTCTTCTTTCTTGTGTTAAGATGGAGTCCTATGACACACAAAAATATAAAGCATCCTACATATGCATTCATGTTAGAAATATCTTGTAAAAATCATACATGTAAATCATATATATCTTGCATTTCAAAAACACAAAAATATAGGCATCTATCATATCTAGGAAATCATGGTATAATAGACATTCAATCATCAAAGAGTACATAAAAAAAGAATTACATGTACATAAAAATTGTAAACATATAGCATCACATGTAGATAGCATTGTATATATAAACATTACATTGCATCTCATAATCATAAAATGCATACATAACATCTAGTGATACCATAAAATGTACATGCATCTATCATCATATAGAATCAACATCACATCATAGGTTGCATAAACACATCATAATGTAGATATGATCATCCATAACATGTACATATTAGATAGACAATAACATATCATATAGAACAAATGCATAAGAAAAAGACAGCATAATCATAAAAAGAACTTCATATCATATGAATCATCGCCAAAATCATATATATATAGCTCAAAAAGTGTCACATCACAATGTCATAATGTATCTATCAAAATGAAGCCCACGGGCTCTATGATCAATATACAATGTCTCAATAAATATCAATACATGTCCCTATCTGGAAATCTCACTGCTCCCATGTGGAGAATGTGAAGACGACTGATGACGAGATCCTAATGACATATGTGTAGAAGGAGGCTTGTCATATGGTCTAGATCTACGAGGCCCCTCAACCACCTATGTACTCACTATCCTTGTATGAGTCATGCTCTATGACCTGTTATTGTGTTCCTATGAGTAGCTAGGAGCTCATCTCTCAAGAGGAACCTCTACCTCATATAATTCCCTATAGTATCTCTCCCTATCACCGGCTTGGACTAACTCCTGAGTGAATGTTGCAGTTGGTCCTATACATAAAGCTCTCAACTCAACAAACCAGCCCTCTATCTCCTACCTCCTGACCACTACCTAGTTCCTGTCCAACAAAGCATCTTGCTTTGTAGTCAAAACCCTGACTCTCTCCTCTAAGGCCTCTACTCGGGCCTGCAAATTTGTGTCAGTATTCGTGGGAGCCTCCTCATCCTATCCTCACCTCTCCTCTACCTCGGCATCCCATCTCTCTACTATCCTATCTTGGAGCTCTCTCTCCTAATCCCCCATCACTACCTCCTCCTCATCATCATCTACTCCATAGCCTAATAGTATACCAAGGACATCAAATATCCATGTCCTCTCTCCCAACCTCCTATGCATGCTCCTCTACTCCTACCTCCTCAGCATCATGCTCTCCACCAATCTCAACCTCTCCACAACCACCAAGGTCCAATATAGGTATGTCCTCACCCTCAACCTCTACCTCACAGATAGGTGATAGTCCACCTACCCAACCACCTCTCTGACCCCATTGACCTCATTGATCACCTCTCCCACCTCCACCCCTACCATCATCTCTGCCACCCCTACCTCCACCTCTTCCTCTGAACCTACCTCTAGGCCCTGTCCCCCATCTCTCCACTAGTGTTGGTTGATCTGGATCTATGTAAGGTACAGGACGATGCTCTGCCCATTAGGTATCATAGGCTATTGTGGTCCTAGGATCTACCACACCATCCCTCCATCCCCACTACATTGGTTGTAATGCCTGAATGTCTACCTTTACTGTCGCCAAAGGTATCATAGGCCCCCATAATGGAACCTCTCTAGAAGACTGAGCAAACTCTTCTTTCCCTCGAGGCTCATCTTAAACCTCTCCAAACTATCTCAAAACATGATCTGGAAGGTGTCTCTCAATAATGTGTACATTGGAAACTGTCCTCTCTATCAGATACTATGTCTGTCGACAAAAAGGTAGGTACCTATCCTCATCTGACCAACAAACAAAATCCATATATGGTCTCCATGTAAACTAAACCAATGTATCAAGTGCATTCATCCAATACCTAGTATCACCAACATGGCTTTGTGTAATGTTTCTCACATAATAGAAAACATAAGGGGATCTAGCATCCCGATCAGCAGTAACTAGGGGACAGAACACAACAATGTGTTCCCATGCCCAAACCATAAGAAGGGTAGTGCCATAGCTCATCGACTATGCATCTCTATATGCAATATCATGAAGATGGAAGTACAACATGGCCAATAAACATGGCCCCCAAGCATAGACATTCTCTCTCTCTAGCATACCGGCTAACATCTCACCCCACCCAATAGGAAATCCATGACCTCGATGGTCAGGAAGAACTATACCAGTAATCAATGTACATAACATACAATCTATCCTCTCATATCTATCCATCAAAACCTGTCATCTAATCTCATAATGCTCTATACCTAGCCGCCTAATATCATCATATACATAAAACCTAGTAATCTCGCTATAACCCCTCTATGTATCATACATCACCCTCTCCCCTCTAATAGGCAATCTCAATATCCTATAGACATCCTCTAATGTGATAGTTTCCTCTCCAGTAGGAAAATGAAACGAGGAGGTCTCTGAATACCATCTCTCGCAAAGCGCAGTAAGCATACCTCTTTTCGCCCGAGTGGCAGGCATGGTATAGAAATGATGCAACCCTAATTTCCAAATCATCCATGTCTTTGCACTCTATAAATCATCTCTAAGATTGTATGTCATCGGTCATGACTCCCGAGTATAAATCGGATCTAATACAACCTACAAGGGCATCAAATATTATGTGTCAAAGAATAATCAATCATCTTTCCATCATGAAATTTTTTCAAAAGTTTGACGGTCAGATGTGTCGCTTCAACATCAAATGTGATGCACAATCTCAAATGTGTCATTCTATTTTACACATGCGGTGCATAATCACACATGCATCGTAAAAACATGCATTTGCATTGCACTAAATCAAATGCGTCACAAAATAAAAGTAGCTCATTATCAGAAAAATGTATCAAACAAATTGCAAATGCAGTGCACTTTATTGCCCTATCTATCATGCAAATGTGATGCATTTAAACAAATGTGTTTCACAAACCTATATGCGACTATGTTAATGCTAAATGTGATCCATAACAATTCAAATGCATTGATTTCCTAATCAATCTATATATGGCCTAGATGTGTTTTTCGCAAATGCGTCATTCCACGAGCAAATGTGTTGCGTATGAATGCATATGCGTTGAATTAGAAGTGATGCATCTGAAAATATAACTTTACATGCCTAAAAATACATGCAAAACAAAATTTCAAAGGTTGGTTTGAGGGTACGTACCGGGGGTCCCACATCTGCAGGGCATCTGAAGGTCCAGATCCGATATCTGCGATGCTCGTTATAGGGTATGAGCGACATCTTCACTCAGAGTCCAGAGCAAAATCTCAAATTTCTAAACTTGGAGGGTGAAAATGAATTGGATTTTCACCCCATTTCTATTTATACCTAGGGTTTAAAGTGGCATTTTCACTAACCTTGTCTATTGGCCGCATAAACTTCCATCTTCAATTGACCTGTACATGAACCTAGCAACTCCAAATTCATTTCCGTCAACTCCACTACATTTCTAGCTATAAAATTGATTTATCAGGACTATTTCCAATTTTTTCTGGAATTTATTGAAAATTCGTCAATTTTTCTCGAGGGGGCATACCTTCACTTATTCTACACTGGGGCACGATTGGGGTATTTTTTTGATCGATTTTATTTGACACAACGTCGAAATGGCATTGTATCAAAGAGGGGAAAATGTAGACACTAAAATTCGGTCTAAGCCTGTGACTTCAATTTATTCATAATTCTTATTTTCGGTCATGATTAAATAATGTTAATTATTTAATTACTTGCTAAAGTCCTTTTGCATCTATTAATTAAATAACTTTTAATTATTTAATTAATTCACTTTAACATTTATTCAGTTATTAAATAAATAATCTTAATTATTTAATTAATTCACATTGTCTTTATTCTATCCTAATTAATTAAATAAATTCTTATTTAATTTATCTTTATCATGTTTTCAACTATAATTAAATAAATGCTTTAATTATTTAATTATTCATTTAATTTTTTTATCACTCAATTAAATAAATCTTATTTATTTAATTAATCCTTAAATGTTGAATTTTTAATTAAATAAATCATTTAATTCATAAATCTTTATTTTTAACACATTCCTCTGTATTTAGATAATTGTTTAAGTTATCTAATTATTCATTCTCACTTGACTGGAGATCTATTTGAAGCAATCAATTATCTTTTGATTCAACATTTGATTGTCTCTACAAAGAGACTCTCTGTCATAACCAATCAATTATCTAGTTAAGACTCTTATGCATGAACATATTTATTAATTAAATATATTTTTTTAATTTATTTATTTATGTGTGCATTCGAACAGATCATTCTCCAAATTCTATCTTTATCCTTTTCATTCAAACTCTTATTCTTCTAATTTTTGAATACTTTCAAATAGAGATTAAATCGTTTATTTAATCTTGATCTCTTATTCTGTCAATTTTCAAATAGTCTTAACGTCAGATTAAATTATTAATTAATTTAATCTTTATCCTGCAAACTTTTCCAACTCACTCTCTAACTGACACAAATCTCACATCGCATGGCATTCATCAATCTTGATCATTGATCTCTCTTTTGAATCTGAGTCGATCATTCGAAAACCAATTTTCTATAAATTGACTTGGCTTTTATCATTTCAACTCCTCCCAAAATTGATACACTTTTGGAAGCAGACTTGTTAATCTTCGATATTTTTCTATAATCACATACATCAAGGCTATACTTGCACACATACTAAAAATTTGGGGGTAAGAATACTATCACAGAAAGATGGAGAAGGACAACAGAGATAATTCGAAGGAGTGTACAGATATTTGGTGAGAGTGTTTCAGTTATCATTTTGTTTATTTATTTTGTGCTTTGTTGTTTAATTTAGGTTAGTTTGATTTGTATATGCTTTAACCCAATTACCTTCCAGTATTTTTCCTATGTTACAGGGGGATTTAATTAAATGTGATGAAAATTAGTTAGAAGGGTGAATTAATCAATAAATTTAATTATTTGATTAATAGCTAAAATTGTTGAATTTAATTAAATAACGTTGATTATTCAATTAATAGGTTAATTTGAAGTGATTTTAGAAGAAATGGTGTTAATTTATCATAATCAAATGCATAGTATCAATCGGGACTTTTTACGTGTCTACATTTTGCCCCTCTTTGAAGCAAGGTACATGTTGCATTGGTTCAAAGAATAACACTGCCATCATCAAAATTTCAAAAAATTCATGATTTTTCAAATGCCCCACTCCTACCCCAGTGGAAGAAATTACGCTACTACATTGCCCCCTTGAGAGATCAGGCAAAAATTGCAAAATTAGGTCGATCTCTTGGAAAAGGTTCAAGATCAGTTTAGCTCAGAGAGGACTAGAAAGTTTGAATGTTTGATGTAGAAAAATTTGATGATATATAGATAGTCATTGGCCATGGGTAGCCTCATGTATATTTTTATATATCAAACATATTTAATACTTGGAGAGAAATTTTAGTAAAGAAATAAGAATGAGAGGGATCAACCCTTGAATCTGAGATGATGCAAAAGTAAAACAAGTCCATGAGTCATCGAGACTTTATTAGATATGTTGATGAGTGATGATTATTTTCTTATCCAGAGATTGGGAATGCAAAGAGCATAACTTTCCTTATTTTTGATTACACACATAGATATGATGCATCAAGGTATAAAAACCCAGGATGGTGTTGTACCTAGTGAGATGGAATTTGACTCGACAATCAGATAGGAGTATCCTTGTTCACACCTGGCATACAAAACATTTTTAGAGTGTACTTTAAACATTTCAAACATCTCGAACCAAAACACATAAAGGAAAAACCTTCCCATGTAATAGTCAACAAGGTATCCAAAACATCCTCCCTACACACCAAGCAATATTAAAATGACCAAGGTTATATTACAAGAATATCCAACAAGCACAGCAAACAAAAGATAATGATCAATGTCCCATTCCTTTCTCTCTAAATCATTTTGATTAGACATCATCAAGAGGTCATTGGAATGAGCACAATAAGATAAATCAAAAGAAAAAATCAAGTACACAAACAAGTTAAAGTTCTTCATACCCCTAGCCAAGACTAAACTACGGTGATGCATGATGTTGATCTCAATTGTAGGAAGGATTCATCCTAGGACATGATGTTATTAGGTGATTTTGGAACTAACTGGATGATAGGCTATTTGTGCGAAGAAAATGACCAACTTGTTTACCTACTGACCTAGACTTGCGACCTTGACATTTGAGTTTTCCCTTTTTAACTACTAAAATTGCTTATGATTGGCTTGCCAAAGGTTGAAGGTGATGATTGATTTATTATGAGTGGATGCTTATTGTAGGTGAGTGTTAAAATGGGACAGATGATTTTTTATTTTTTGAATTTTTTTGGTATTTTTAAATTTTTTGAGGTTGTTTTGGTATTTTTGAGATATTTTACAAACATTTTAATTTTCAAATTTTCTAATGGTTTTGGTACTTTCCGAGGTTTTGACCAAGAAACTAACCTAAGAACCTATCCTAGGGGCCTTGGGGGCTGATCAAATATTAGCGTTACCTACGTTATACATGCAGAGACCACATAGTTTGACTAACACTGACTCATTTATTGATGAAGATATGAATAAATGGATTGTCACCTTATTATGACAGACTCCTAAGGGACTGAAATAGGGTGTCTCGGGGGCACATTGATGATGGCCTTGCCTACATTCAAGCTCGGAGACAATGTAGTTTGACATGACAACTTTGTTTTTGACTTTTTAACCTGTTTTGGATTTTTGGTATGTTTTGGATGTTTTTGGGTTTTCACATGATTTTATGAATGTTTTTGGATTTTTTTATTTTAGGAAGATTTCAAGAATATACATGAATCCGATCCAATACAGGTATAATAATATGCCCCCAACATGATGTGATAGACTAGCTTGATATAGACAAGACAAACTGGCCTTGGGAATATGCCAAGTAGTACTAGGAGGAAACATGATACCGACACGGGATCAAGCTATGATACAGACACAGATGGGTGATGGAAGGATCAATGGAATGCAATGGGTGAATGTGATGGTGATAGTAGGTGATGAAAAACAAGTCAAACAATCCATGGTGGATGGAAAGTGCTTATTTAGACAAGGTGCTTGTTTGCCAGGTTTTTACCAAGGTACTTGTCCAAAGCACCACCAAAGTGGTTTTCACTAGAGGACAATTTTTTTCTTTACTATTTTCAATCCTTTTTTTTTTTTTGAATTTTTATATTTTTTGAATTTTTATTTTATTTTTTGGATTTATACCTAGCAAGCTTAGGCATAAAACTTTTTGAGATGGGAGTTGTTGATGGCCTCCTGTAGAGGCTCACTTTCGGGTGTGGATAGTTGATACACTCCTGATTTGTAACTTGTCATGATGATAAAGGGTCCCAACCATTTGGGTTCAAATTTTCCCTTGCTATCTGGTTTTGGCACATTCTTCTGATTTTCTTTCAACACGAGCTCTCCAGCTTGAAATGGCTGATTCTTGATCTTCTTATTGTAGCTTTGTTTGAGGTGATTGTAATAGACCTGTAGGTGATTTAAAGCATCTATGTGCTGCTCATCCAGTAGTTCTATCTCGTTCAACTGTGACACCCAATATTCTTCATCAGCTATGAGATTTTGCAATGATATCCTTAAGGATGGGAGCTCGATCTCGATGGGGAGTATGGATTTTGATCCATAGACTAGGGAGAAGGGTGTTGCACCTATATGCATGTGGATACTCATTTGGTAAGCCCATAAGGTGGGATTTAGCTATAGGTTCCAGTCACAACTAGCTTCATTGGTTGCTTTCTTTTTTGGATTTTTTAGATGGTTTTATTCGTAGCCTCAACTTGGTCATTATCTTGGGGGTAGTATGGGGTGGAAAAGCAATGTTGGATATTGAATTTTTGGTATAGCTCTCAGACATCTTGATTTTTGAAATGTGTTCCTTATCTAAGATAAGGGCTTGAGGAACACCATAATGACAGATAAGGTAGTTCAAGATGAATTCGGCAATCTACTTTATTTTGATAAAGGTCATTGGAATGGCCTCTACCCACTTTGTGAAGTACTTAGTTGTGGTGATAATGAACTTGTGTCCATTAGATGAGGTGGGTGATATTTTTCCAATGAGATCGAGCCCCCATTGTGAAAAGGGCCAAGGTGTTATAATTGGTTGGAGCTCCTGATCTAGTGCATGGATGAGGTTCCCATGTTGTTGACATTGTAAACATCTCAGAACATATTCATGAGCTTCCTTTTCCATTGTAGGCCAATAATATCCCATCCTTAGTATTTTCTTGGCCAAGATCATACCACTAGAATGTGAACCACAAATTCCATTGTGTACCTTAGTTAAAGTGGTCAAAGATTCCTCAGGGTTAAGGCATTTTAAAAGAGTCCCTTCGATACTCCTACGATAGAGGGTATCACTTAATATAATGAAACGTGATGACTTCTTGATAAAGGTTATTTTTAAGTTTGGGGTGATGTCAGTAGAGAGGACTCCTATTTTCAGGTAGGTGTATATCTCATGGTACCAAGGGTCACCGAGACCAATGATTTCACACACGAACTCATAATTTGGTACCTCGAAAGTTGGTATGAGAAGTTGCTCTACCAGTAATTCTTGTTTATGGAAATTCTATGGGATATCCAATAACAATCAATTATAGCCATGGCATCTGATGCTCTATTGTTTACCCTCGATATCTGCTCAAATGTGATGTCGATGAAGAATTCCTTGAGATCCTCCACTAGATTCTTGTATGGGGTAAATTTATCATCTTTTATTTGGTATTCATCATTGACCTAGTTGATGATCAGTTATGAGTCCCCATAAACCTTAAATTCCATAATTTCCACTATACTACAATTCAGAGTCCTATGACGAGGGCCTCATATTTCATGATGTTGTTTTTACAAGGGAAGGATAGCCTATGTGATTTTTGGATGCAATCTCCTTTTGGTGTGATAAATAAGACTTTAAATCCTGACCCATGCTAAGTATATGACCCATCAAAATATACCTTCCAATGATCTTCTACAATGACATTGAAAATTTACTCATTAGGGAACTCTGACACCAATGGATTCTCTACATATCTTGGTGCCTCAGTCAGTTGATCCGCAATTACCTATCTTTTGATTGCTTTTCACTCCACATACTCAATATCATAATTTGTTAAGATCATAACCCATTTTTTCATTCATCCTATGAGCATTTCTTTAGAGAGTAGATACTTGAGAGGTTATATTTTGGCAATGAGCTTTATTTGGTGAGCTAGCATGTAGTGCCTGATTTTTGGTGAGTAAAACACTACTACCATACAAGCTTTATTGATGAATGTGTAGTTTAGTTTGTGCCCTACCAAGGTCCTATTGATATAGTAAATGGATCTCTCTTTTCCTGTTGCATGGTGTTGTGCTAGAACAGCCCCAAGGAATGTCTCTATTGCTGATATGTACAGGATCAATGGTTTGTTTGAGATCAATGGCATGAGGACTGGCGGTGTTAGCAAGTATTCTTTGATTTTATCGAAATCCTAATCACATTTCTCATCCCATTTGTATGCTACCCCCTTGTGGAGTAGATGAAAATATGGGATAGCTTTGTCTGTTAACTGTACTATGAATCTATGAATGGATTGGAATCTTCCTTGCAAGCCCCTTAACCACATCAATGTTTGTGGTGCCTCCATTTCAAGGATTGATTTGACCTTTGCAAGGTCTATCTCGATTCCCCTCATTGATACATTATACACTAGAATTTTTTATGATGTGACACTAAATACACATTTCTTAGGATTTAGCCTTACCTTGTATTCTTCCAATCTATCAAAGATAGAGCCTAGTGCTAATATGTGGTCTTGACAGTTTCTTGATTTGGCTAGTATGTCATCTGCATAGTCTTCTACAGATTTATGGACCATTTCATGAAAAATCAAAGTCATATCCCTTTGGTATGTGGCTTCAGCATTCTTTAACCTAAATGGCATCATGTTCCAATAGTAGGTGCCCCATGGATAGGTAAAATTTGTCTTATGTTGATAATCCTTTGCTATCATAATCTAATTATACCCAGAAAACCCATCCATCAATGATAGCATTTCATGTCCTGATGTTAAATCTACAATCATATCTATATTGGGAAGAGGGAAATCATCCTTAGGGAATGCTTTGTTTAGGTCGCTGAAGTTAGTGTAGATTTGGATGCTCCCAATGGGCTTAGAAATAGGTACAAGGATGGAAACCCACTCAAGATAATCAATGGGCATTTAAAACCAATGTCAAGGAGTTTTTGCAAATCAATTTTTACCAATAATGTGATCTATGGATGCATCTTTCTCAGCTTTTGTCTCACTGGTTTTGCTTCTAGATATACAGCTATATGATCGACTATGACCTTTGGATCAAGGTCTGGCATGTCAGCATAGGTCCATGCAAAATTTTATTTTCTTTCTTTCATAAATGTATATTGGATTTGAGAAGATACAACTTCATAGGAGCCCAGTGACCTCTGCAAGCAAACAATACCTATTACAAGGAGAAGTAAAGAGAAACAACCAAGAGAATGCTCAAGAATGTGGAGCAATGTATTCACCAAAGTGTAAAATGAATAATGATACAAAAGATAGTTTTCAACCACCTATACGTCAAAACCCTAAAAAGGAAAACTCTAGGCTTGCACAATAATAATTAATAAAGTAATTAATTATTATGCACCTAATGTTAGCTTAAGTGTAAAAGAGGTAAAAGGGAACTTTAAGTAATTAACAAATATTGTTTGATTAATAAAGTAAATAACCAATTACTCTAACACCCCCCCTTAAGCTAGACTTAGGGAGAAGCTAAAACCTAGAAGAAGCTACTAAAAGAAAAAGAAATGGGTCCAGGCAACAAGGCCAAATTAGGTACCCATGTACAAAATCAATGCAAACTAAATGAAACGGGGTAAACGAGAAAACCCAGTGGGAACAAAACTCCTCCCCAAAATAGAATGCAAGGAATGAATGCAATGCACTAATGAATGAAGGATAGGAGGTGGATAACATGATACCCCCCATAGATAACTTCTATCATATAAGTACATGTACAATGGTCTCCATAGGAGAGATAGAAAGAGAGAAGAAGGCCCCCACAACAATGAAGAAACTCCTATCACAATGGTAGATGCTTGATGTAGAATCCAAAATGAGATCCTGAAGCAACAAATGATATTCCTCCCCTTGGGAAGAAATGGATCCAAAGGATGATGTCAAAGAAACCCTGTGAAGAGTGATGAACCAATCTATCTCAAGATGTGTGCCATGATAGGATGCTGAAGAATCTCACTGTCTGAACTAAAACAAATGATTCCAAATCCAAAATGATGTGGAGAATCCCTAAATGCAACCTCTGAATGCATGGATAATGGTGGGCGAATAGTGATAACTTGACTGTCAAGGTAGAGGAGATGAATGTCCTCAAAATAATCCTCCAAATCTGCAATATAGGACTCCACAAACAAGAAAGATATGTCTGCAACATAAGAGTCCAAAGTAGTTATGTCTGGAAGATGTATGATTCCCTATTGCACTGAATCAAGAACAATAGGAGATGTTGATGAAGTCTCAGTCTGAAGAGTAGGAACTATGAGACAAACCTCTGATCCATCGGAACATGTAAGGGTGTCTAAATACTCAAGCTTCTCTAAAGTATCATGATCAAAGGGTGTATTCTCTCTCCAAGCAATGGGTAAGAGACAATCTAAAGCAGGATCCTCTTGGAATGGAGAGATATTTGGGTCTCCATAGATCTCCCAAAGACGTGTCCAAAGTGGGTGAGGACAATCAATGTCCGATATAGCCAACATAGTGTCATGATCAACACTAGACAATATAAGTCCTACTATGTGATTTCTAATGATGTCCCATGCTAATTTTCCCTCTAAAGTGGTTGGTTCAGGTATGAGATCATACAAATAAAGCAAAAGATTAAGCCACCTACAATGTGTAAGTATACCCTTTGCCCATGACTCATAATTACCCCGTTCCAGAATAACAACTGAAGGGTGAGCAGAAAAACCCATGATAACTCTTCAAATGAAAAAATCAAAGACTAATGATCTCACCAATGATAAATCATATCAACATAACCCATCCAACACAAACAAAACCCATGTAGGAGCCAGAATGACCAATTAATTGAGCAAAGTGTAAAAACACACAAAGCTAATTAAAAAATACCTGGTAAATATTCTGATAAAATAGACTATAGATTTGGAAAGAGCACTATAACACCTTTCCAACACCTATTCGTTTGTGCAAAAGAGAGTTCGGACACAAAAGATACGCCCTCGAAAGTGAAGAAAGAAGACCTCACTTTGACTAGAAAAATAATATCCAGACAGGTAAAATTTGGGAAAAATTCTTGCACCATCAGATCGGTGTTGAAACCAGCTTTCCAATGCCTGGGAGCTAAAAAAAAGAGCCCCTAGTCACCTGGGCGGACCAAAACATAACCCATCCAATGCAAACAAAACCCATGTAGGAGCCAGAATGACCAATTAATTGAGCAAAGTGTAAAAACACACAAAGCTGAATAAAAAATACTTGGTAAATATTCTGATAAAATAGACTATAGATTTGGAAAGAGCACTGTAACACCTTTCCAACACCTATTCGTTTGTGCAAAAGAGAGTTCAGACACAAAAGATACGCCCCCGGAAGTGAAGAAAGAAGACCTCACTTTGACTGGAAAAATAATATCCAGACAGGTAAAATTTGGGAAAAATTCCTGCACCATTAGATCGGTGTTGAAACCAGCTTTCCAATGCCTGGGAGCTAAAAAAAAGAGCCCCTAGTCGCCTGGGCGGACCAGGGGGCTAGAGCTATGGTGGAGCCCGCAGTCACCATATGACCACCCGAGGGGCTGGGAGAGCCGATAGAAGGTCGGCAGGCTTGGTGTCGGTGGGCTCGGTGTCAGCAGGGAGCTCGATGGAGCCAGGCAGTGGCCAGACGGAGCTCGACGAGGAGCACAGAGCCCGGCGAGGGCAGTCAAGGGCGGCACAGCATTCATGGGTGGCGCTACGGACACGGGTGGCGCGGCTGACGTGGGCAGCGCTTCAGACATGGGCGGCGCGAGGGTGGCCGAGCGGTGGCTACCAGGCGATGCGAGCGGTGTGTGCGGGCAACACACCAAAAATCAAAAAAAACTTTAGTTTTTGATTTATTTTTTTTAAGTATTTTGTGATTTTTGCTGTGGTGGGTCGTACAGCCAAAAACCTAAAAAAAAAATTTGCTTCTCTAGTCGACTGTAACCAAAATCAACGAATTGACAGTCAATTTAGGGGTTTTTGGGCACTGCAAATCCAATGGCACTGTCCGTTTGGGCCCAAAGTGAACCAAAAAATAAGAGTATGTTGAATCCACCCAAAAAAAACTTAGAACCCTAGATCTACTTCCAATGCAAAAATCTCAAAACAAGAACAAGCAGCTGCAAATCTAAAGCTCTGATACCATATTGGAGTTGAGAAGATACAACTTCATAGGAGCCCAGTGACCTCTGCAAGCAAAGAATACCTAGTACAAGGAGAAGCAAAGAGAAGCAACCAAGAGAATGCTCAAGAATGTGGAGCAATGTATTCACCAAAATGTAAAATGAATAATGATACAAAAGATAGTTTTCAACCACATATAGGTCAAAACCCTAAAAAGGAAAACCCTATGCTTGTACAATAATAATTAATAAAGTAATTAATAATTATGCACCTAATGTTAGCTTAAGTGTAAAAGAGGTAAAAGGGAACTTTAAGTAATTAAAAAAATATTGTTTAATTAATAAAGTAAATAACCAATTACTCTAACAATGTAGTTATAATTTCTTGTTCCTTGGTCAGAAGTGATTCTGTATAGAAAGTGATGTGCGATGTCTCTTTAGTTCCTAGATTGACTGGGTTGCATTTTTCTACCAGTACTACTGATTTTTCTTGATGGATGGCACTAAGGGGAATATCGAATCCCTCATCCTTTTGTGCCTCAAAGAGATTTTCACCATTGGATACGTCCTTTATTTTTACTATTTTCGGATCAGAAAGTGTCACTGTGTGGTTTTCACTTAAAGATTTACATGTTATTCTTAAATTTTCTATTTTGTGATTGAGAGATCCAATTGTTTCCCCATAGTATGCATGTTTTTTGAGCTCAATATCAAATCCTAATTTGTGATCTCCATATGGAAATGTATTCCAGAGTCCCATGAATTTTGAGAGAGTCTCATCATTTTCTAATATGTCTAAGACTTGTGGTCCTCATTGGTCACAATCTATTAGTTGGGGGTAAACAATCTTTAGTTCAGTGGTTTGGTTACTCAACTCAAAAGACATTGTTGTGATCATAAAAAGGGAGGAGTCCTCAAATAACATGGGCAGGTTAGAGATGGGATCTTCATCACATACGTTGGTTATATCAAACGTATAGCTGTCTAGGGGAAGACCATTGGATACTAGTAACCGAGGGGGAGCTTTGACTGTTTTAACCTTAGCACCTTTGCCAATTATGGTTATCTTTTGAGGGGTACACACAAGGCCAAGATTCTTAAGGTGTTTCTCAATAATGATAGGTTCAAACTGACCATTATCATTTTTCCCAAGCTTTTCATTTTTATTGTAGCCCATGTTAAGCATTAGCTAGAAACCTATGTTGCTTTCTTCTATGGGGAGATTTGGTAAGGGTCTTCCATCTTGATATAATGAACTTGATATATCTTTCTCATCTACCACCTCTTTAATTAGCTCTCCCCACCTTTTGAAAGTGAAGGGTGTTGTTGTGAAGGTCTGAGATGTTGGGTCAATTGGCTGCAGTCTTCCATGGGATCTAGGAGATTTAGGTAACTCTCTTATCATGAAGGAACTCTTTTTAATTTTGTAATCTCCACATCCATTATCTTGGATAATGACCTTATATTTGAGATGTCTGGAATGGAGGGTGTCTTTGTCTCAAAATTAGAGGTTAAGGTGGATGGATCAATATAAGGAGATGTGGGTCCTTCATCATTTTTTGGGACTTGGGGGATCTTATAATACTTGGCCTTCAAATTTTTACAATAATAAAAAGGCTCAGGGTCACCATGGATTGTGACTTCTTAGTTTTCATAGTGGAACTTGACACATTGATTGAATTTGGACCCAAAAGCCTGCATCCCATGGATCCATGAGCATCCCAGGAGAGTATTATAGGGAAGTTTGATGTCAAGAACCTAGCAAGTAGTTTCCATGATTGTTGAACCCACTTGAATGGGGATTTGAATGGTGCCTTGGGACACCTATTCTTGATCATCATAGGCTCTTATTGTGATACCTTTTCCCTTTTCAATGACATCTTATGAGAACCCCAGATTCTTTATCAACTTTAGGGTACAAATATTTAAACCTGCACCTCCATCCACCAAGACTCGTTTAACCTTGTTCTTATTTACTAGAACTTCAAGATGGAGTGCACGATTGTGAGATGGTTGGGTTGGGAGATCCTATTCAAAGAAAGTGAGAAGGTGAGGTGTAGTGATATGTCTGACCATAGCTTAAAACTAATCTAGATAAAGGTTCGTGGGAATGAAGGATGTAGCCAATGCCTTCTCTAGGATATCCCTATGTGCAGGTGAGATTTCTGGCAACTCCATGATGGAGATCTAGATGCGGGTCTTTTTCAGTTGATCTAGGACATTATAACCATCAAGGATGGATTTCGGATTTGTGGCAGGTGCCTTAGATGGTTGTGAGGGTCTTGGGATGGTAATTCTACCACCGCTTGTGGTGACTCCACACTAGGCTTTGGATCCTTTGATATTGGCAATTGTTACCCATTCATCCAAAGATGTGACAACATGGTCATAAATATGGCTTACACTATTGTTATTTTTGCATTTACCACTTGTAAGAGAGGGAGACCAATCACGTTAAAGGCCCCAGGTCATGGAGAGCCAAGAGCGGAAGGCTGCCCTAACTTACCTCACTCTAAAGGGATGTTTCAAATGAGGGACAAGAATGATGAGGACTAAAAGGTCCTACAACCACTCTTTAGGCATGACCTATAATCTAGGTTAGGCGAGTTGGATTTTTGGAGTCAATTTTGTGCCTTAGATAGCTCTTTTTCCAAGGAAGGTAGCACAGTTCTAGGACATCAACATGGTACATTGGCATCTCTCAAGTGTCCTAAAATTTGTATGGCTAGACAATAGTGGACACTATAAAACTGCCAAAAAGACCTACTAACAGCCTAGCTAGCTCAATCTAGATGGTCAAACAGAATGAGAAAGTATACAAAGTAGATGCTAAAATGATAAAACAAGTAGACTAGGACTAGGGTGACAAAGATAATCTCACAAAGATGCTCATTTTCCAATTAGCTCCACTTGTTCTCTCACCTGCACACAAGAAGAGGGAAAATTATTGGCGGTTGTATAGGGGTTTGCCTCAATCAGACCCTCATTTCGGGGTTTCCAACTCCATGAACAGACAAGATAGAAATGATAGAGAAATATATGATAAAAGAAAGTAGAGAACACAATAAACACTACAAAACAGTGAAGTGCTACTCAACCAAATTGTAAAGGAGAGGAGTGAAAACGTTACCACCTCCACCAAGATCTCACTAGCCAATGATGGAGAAACAGAGCTTGAAAAATCACCATAGCCTCAACTATGATGAAGGGAGGTGTTACAAAACCTCAAGCCCCTACTACAATGGATCGTTCCACACTTTCTCTATATAGTTGATGGAGTGTTGTTGTTGCTGCTATGAATTTCCAAAGTGTTGCTTGAAGTGATGGAAGTGAAGTGAATTCTTATAGATTTCCAAAAGAGATGTAGAACTGCTAAGAAGATGGATTGAATGGGAAATATAGGAATTTCAAGACCAAAATAGGGGGAAGAGCCACTTTCAGGTCGATTGGTCAAAGAGGGATGTTGCAATTCATTCCCAATAGGAAGTGTAACACCTTTTTCAACTTCAAATGCAAGAATCTGTCAGGGACATAAGTGTGCCATGTGGGCATCCCCAACAGTTATTCTTCTACCAACGCAAAAGATGAACACCAAGTACAACAAAGGCAGCTTCTTGATGTGGAATTTGTCCTTCAGATTTAGTTTTCTAAGGTGAGGAAGTGTAAAAGGGGAATTTGTGTAAGGGGTGCAAATTCACACCTATACATTTTTCCCCCACTTTAAAGAGCACGAATACTAATGAGTGCTTTGGTAAAGTAGATTGGAAAGGTAGTAGGCTTATAAATGTATACCTAAACCATCGAGGAAGCAGACCGTGATCTGGTGAAAATGTTACCACCTCCACTAAGAGCTCACTAGCCAATGATGGATAAAGAGAGATTAAACAATCACCACAACCTCAACTGTGGTGAAGGTAGGTGTTGCAAAATATCAAGCCCCTACTACAATGGCTTGTTCCACACTTCCTCTACGAAGTTGATGGAGTGTTGTTGCTATTGTTATGAAGTTCCAAAGTGTTGCTTGAAGTGATGGAAGTGAAGTGAAGGCTTAGAGATTACCAAAAGATATGTAGAACTGCTAATAAGATGGATTGAATGAGCAAGATAGGCATTTCAAGACCAAAAAGGGGGGGAAGAGCTATTTTCGGGTCAACTAGTCAAAGAAGGACTTTACAATTCATTCCCAATATGAAGTGTAACGCCTCTGTCAACTTCAAATGTGGGAATCTGGAAAGGACATAAGTGTGCCACACAAATTGCTACATGTCATGCAGGCATCCCCAATAGTTACTCTTCTACCAACGCAAAAGATGAACACCAAGTGGAATGAAGGCAACTTGCTGATGTGGAATTTTTCCTTCAGATTTGGTTTTCTAAGGTGAGGAAGTGTAAAAGGGGAATTTGTGTAACGGGTGAAAATTCACACCTATACATTTTTCCCCCACTTTAGAGGGAACGAATACTGATGAGTGATTCAATAAAGTATATTGGAAAGTTATTAGGATTATAAATGTATACCTGAACCGTTGAGGAAGTAGATTGTGATCTAGTGAGCTCGAAAGCATAGGCTAGAGCAAAAGACTCCATGCTCTTATAGAACCATGAAGCTATAGAATGAAAGCATCTTATAGGCCCATGGACCTATAAGGAAGTGACTCCCAAGATCTCTCACATGAAGGAAGTCCTAAGAAGTAAGCACCTTACAGGCCCACAGACCTACAAGGAAGGTATCCTCCAAGATCTTTCACATGAATGAAACTAAGAAAAGTGCCCTATAGACCTATAGACCTATAGGGATGGTATCCTCCAAGATCTCTCTCATGAAGGAAACTGAGAAAAGTGCCCTATAGACTCGTAGACCTATAGGGAAGGTATCCTCCAAGATCTCTCACATGAAGGAAATCAAGAAAAGTGCCTTATAGACCCATAAAATTGTAGGGGAGGTATCCTCCAGGATCTCTCACATGAAGGAAACCAAGAAAAATCCCCTACAGACTCACAGACCAATAGGGGAGCGACCCCAAATATCTCTCACATGGAGGATGTTGGCAGATGGTTAGCGCTCCCCTCAAGATTCATGACATGGACTAGCTACCTCTCATGGATCAGTTAACTCTAGCAGTTGTATCAGGCATTAACAGGTCGATCTTTTGATGCAACGGCAACTGTGGTCCAACAACTGGTATCAGAGCCAAAGGTGTTGGGTTTGAATCCCCTTGGATAGCGTTGAGGGGGAGTTTTTTGGCAGATGGTCAGTGCTCCCTTCAGGATTCGTGACATGGACTAACTACCTCCCATGGATCCATTAACTCTAGCAGTTGTATCGACCATTAATAGGTCAATCTTTTGGTGCAACGACAACTGTGGGCCAAGAGAGGAAGCTCAAAGGAAGCGGCCTATAGGCCTGTAGACTTGTAGGGATGTATCCCCCAAGATCTATCACATGGAGGAAACCAAAGGAAGGGGACTTTGTAGAGTCCAGAAGTGGCTTCATAGGTGCACCTACGAAGCGACTTGTTTACCAGTAGATAGAACATGTCAAAAAGAAGCCACACAGGCAAGTAAGTGGATAGTCACGTAGACCATCGGCAATTTCAAAAAATTTCATCAAAGGGATCCCTAGGGAACCTGGTGTAAAGAGGAGGTCCACTCAAGGGACATGATATTTGAAAGTACAAGAAGGTTGTTCTTATCTCAAATCGATTCATCTTCAAGGAATCCTTTCAAAAGATGTTTACTTCATCAAGGAATTCGAAAGGAAGAAAAATGCTCCCCTTGCAAGGGGAAGGTCAAAGTGTTTCCCACCTTGGAGGAAGCTTCTCAAGTTCTTTCTTTATGAACCCATGATGAAGGAAACGTGTTTTATAAGGGGTTTGAGTCATGAATAATTTTTTGAAAATAAATGTTCATTAGGACTTTCGAGAAAATATTCATTGGCAACGAATGCATTTTCTGGAAATCGAAGCATTATAGAAATGGCATTGCCACACATGAGAGGGACAACTTAAGCAAAGAAGAGAGAAGGAGAAAAAAGTGAAAGAGAGACAAACAGAGGACATAGGGGATCTAGTTTCATGGGGTCGAATCTTCTCATGCTTTTATAAATAATAGGTAACCACGGTGCAAGGAAAAAGATCATCAATCCCCAATAAATTGAGAGGAATGCACGAAAGACAAAGTAAAAATAAAAGATTGGGTCAACAGGGAAAGGGAGCCTAAATGCTCCCAATGCTTTGCATCGTCCTAAATTTTTTGAAAGTCAAGTCACAAACATGGAAGAATGATGAAACAAATAGAGGAAGGTTTATGAAACAAAGATCACTCCTATATCCAAGCACCAACAAGGGTGACAAGGGTCATCTAGGAACACATCACAACATACACACATACCTAATCTAAAGATAAAGAAGGGGCCTCCCCTAACATTGATCGACTAAGAGGTCATCTTCTTCCCACTCTAGATCATCATAGGGGGAAGGAGGATGAGCCTATAGTGGTGGAATGTTAAAGGAAGGAGCTTTTGACCCTCTTGTAACAAGGGCAAAGGAAGAGGGCCCCACAAAGTCCCGTCCACTAATCTCTTGTGGATCTAGGGTCAATGACTTTGTGAAAGTTGTTGACAAAGCCAAAACTTCATCTAGAGAGTTAAGCATGCACTTTACTAGAGTTCCATGTTTTACCTTAATGGATGGGGAACACTACACTTGAGATTCATTGTTAGGCTCACTGAACAATTTGGGAGTAGTGACGAACTCGACGAAAGTCAGGATTGGTTCTGTTATAAGGACGGAACAAGTTAGCATAGAACCACCCTTCAGAGAGTGTGGGCACCTCTTGTGTCCTCCATTGCTGGAAGGACCTACCTCTACCTTTTGCTTCATCAGGGGTGTGAACTCCATATAGACAAGGTGAGAGGCACAAAGGAAGAGGAGGAGAAAACCACAATAGATACCACCGAAGTGTTTAGAATATCTATGGGTTTCAAAAAAGGATGGACATCGGCAAGGGTGGCTCAGATGAAGGAGCAATAAACACCTACACCTTTTTGGGGTTAGGCGCATTCACAATGGGAGTCAAAGGAAAGACTGAACTAGGTTGAATGGTAGCAAGAGAAAGGAGAGGAGAAGACACAACAAAAGGCCCTAACATAGGGGTGGCCATCTCATCATCATTCTTTTTCAAAGTATCCTACTTAGCTGCGAGAGCCTTTCATCGACATTTATGCTCATGTGCAAGGCGATTTCTTCGACTCTTCGAGCTAGAGGCCAGAAGCTACAAAGGAACAAAATGCTCCTTCTTAGCCATGGGAGTGTCCACTACAATCATTTCCAATGGAGGAACACAGTCCTGAATGGGAGCAGGAGGGATGGTTTGAGAAGCAGCAGGGGGAGTTGGCTCAAGTGCTTCAAGAGTGAGCCTCTTCTCATTTATTGCTCTGGGATTAGAAGTGGTGGGAGGTCATGGAGGAAATTCTCTTCGAGAGCATTTCTTTCTATCGTAAAAATAGTACCAAGGCCCAGGGGGCTTAGTAGGGATATCCTATATCCTAATCTTGGGTCTTTGCCAAGCAGGAACCATCAAACTTAGCGGGTAAAGGCCAGGCTTATTCATCTAATACTCCTCCCAAGAAATGGGAGCAAACAAGGAAGCCCAAGAAGGGACAAGTTTCTCCTTTCCCTTTTGGAAAGAGGAGGTAGCTAGTTGTTGTGCTACAAGAAGGGTCAATTTCATCTATCCCTTGCCCCTAATCTTATACTTTACGTAATTCTTATAAATTAGGTCCATCCTTGGAGGAAGCGGACCAACCAGGGTAGGCCAAAAGTGATCCAAAGAATATCCCCCATGGGACACCAAAGGCTGGTATCCAATGTCATGCACTACATGTAGGACACCTTCATGGGAAAACTTTAAACATTTATGAAGTACAGAGGTGATTCCATTCATGGAAGCTAGCCAAGGTATGCCTAGCTTCAACATGAACAAATCCAACTCTGGAATAACATTGAAAACCATGTCAACAGCCCTAGGTCCAACTAGGAAAGACAAATTTATTGAGCCATATGGTTTGAGATAGAGACCATCATGCATATGGATGGTGGATTTTTTTTCTTCATAATCCTCCCTCTGTAATGAATTCAATAACAATGTTTCTTCTATAATAACATTCACATGGTTCGCAAGGTCGACCAAAACCCCTGTCTCAATGTTTCCATTGAGGTGAGCAGGAATGTAGATGGGAGAAGGCTTATTGTTCACAGGCATATCCTACAAGCTGAATGTCACATCTAGTGAACTGGTTGTTGGCTTCTTAGTGGGAGTAACTTTGACCATGTTGTCATAGGCCTCGAGTTGAGTGATAGAATCAGAGGGATTGATAATCATGTTGGTAGAATGCAATGGAAATAGGTATGTGTATATCTGCAACTCACTATTCACTTTCACCATTGATTTATTTGTTTTTTTTTGCTTCCATCAAGACAAATAGTACCATCCTCGATGTGATCCTATATCTCATGATGCAAGCACATACAACTTTTGATATCATGTTCATTGACCCGATGGTATTGATAGTAGGTACTTGCATCCTACCAACTAGGGTAAGGTTCCTTAAGAGGCTTAGGATTCTGCAAGGTTATGATCTTATCCTTCACCAACTTTTGCAAGATGGAAGAATAAGATTCTGCCAACTTTGTCAAATTTCAATTGCGTTTGATGTCATTTTCATTCATAGCAGCTACTACATTTGCAATAGCCTTACCTTTCCTAGATATTGATACGATGAATCTTCCTTTAGAATGAGAGTGCGAAGAGGATCCTCTGAACTGAACTACCACTTATTGATACTCCCGTAATGCCACATACAAATGCATAAAAGAAGGGTACTTCATAAGGGAAAACTTCTCTTTCCAAGGCCTTTGCAGGTTCCCTATGAATACCTTATGCACGTCTAAATCGGGCAGTGCGTATGAGATTTGTGAGAAGAGTGCTTGATACTGCATGATGAAGTTAGTAATCTTTTCATTATCTCCTTGTTTGCATCGGACAAGATCCAAAAATTTCATCTTCGGTCCAATGTTGGCTTGAAATTTTCAAAGAAACGGGTTCACCAATTGATCGAATGAGAACATGGAATTATCGGGAGAGGAACAGTACCATTCAAGTGTTGTATCCTTAAGAGATCAGGGAAATATTTTTGCCATCAATGCATCGTGATAGAAAAATATGTGCACAGGGTGTTAAAGGAAGACACATGTATTTTTGGATCCCCTTTTCTACAATACTTTTCAAACTTTGGGATCTCCATTCCTTGTGGGAATGGAGTGTTTAAAGTCACTACCAATAGTGGGCTATGTCGAGAGAAGGATTGGAAGATAGGTTGGGAAGAGACTTGGGAGAGACTCACCAACTAGCTCTGCATCTTACCCATATTCTAAAGGAGAGTATTTAGAATAGGTTCATTGGATGACATAGGACTAGTAGGACCCCCTCCAAAAACCACCACCAGAGCCACCTCTAGAACCACCACCATGGCCACCATTGGAACCACTGTTAGAGCCCCTGCCACTAGCAGGGCCTCCACCAGAGCCACCTCCACTTTTGAATCCACCACCATGACCTCCACTACAACCACATCCACCAGCTCCACCCCTTCCACAAAAGCCACCACCACTACCAAAGCCTCCACCACTCATCCTGCAAAAACCTCCATTGCTAGAGGTGATAGGAGGGGTGAAGCTGAAATCCAAGGGGATCATGCTCACTTTGATAGTTTCGGATCTTCTAGAGGTAGAAAGGATGTTGATCAAAGGGACTGCGTCAGTCATGTATACAGACATGGGAGGCATCGATACTCCTAACTATCTCTCATGTTCTTCAAAAGTGTCCCCTTGTATAATGTTAGCATTATTCGAGAGGGCACACGCTTTAATAAAACTAGAGAGGCTATCCAAGAGATTTATGCATGTTCAGTATTTTCCCACCATATACTTTAATTCACTAATAACCCAAGTGGACCTACCCAACTTCGGGTTTCTTTCCAAGTGATTCTCTAAGTCACCCAACCCTTTGCTAAGGGTGGAGACATTCTAAAGGAATATGAACAAGCTCATGCTCATCTACCAATGAAGGTTTGGGAGATGCAAGAGGAGTGGGGACATGATCAGTTTCATTAGAGATTCCTACCTTTCCCCTCGACAACTGCTCCTGAGTCGAAAGACCCATTGCCAGTCTAGAGAAAAGGCCTATAGATAAAACTAGAGGTGACCCTCATCTTATCCATTGGAAGGTATCATATACTTCTCTTGATAATGTACCCGGTGGTTGTGCACTAGGTTGTGATGCTCATAAACCTTCACAATGGTCAGGGACACGACAATCACAAGGCACATGAGATAAGTTTTAACACCAAAAAATGAACAGACGTGGGTTCAAGTTGAGTTCACTAAAAATGTAAGAGAGGGGGACCAACCACATTCAAGGCCCTAGGTCATGAAGAGCCAAGAGCATAAGGCTTCCCTAACTTACCTTACTCTAAAGGGATGTTTCAAATAAGGGACAAGAATGATGAGGACTATAAGATCCTACAACCACTCTTCAGGCCTGAACTATAATTTAGGCTATGCAAGCTATATTTTTGGAGTCAGTTATGTGCCTCAAACATCTCTCTATCTGAGAATGGCAACATAGTTCTAGGACATCGGCGTGGCGCGCTAGCGTCTCTCGGGCATGCTGGCGTCTGTACGGCTAGACAATAGTGGACATAGTAAAACTGCCAAAAAGACTTACTAACAACCTAGCTAGCTCAATCTAGATGGTGAAAAAGAATGAGAAACCATACAAAGTAGATGCTAAAATGATAAAGCAAGTAGACTAGAATTAGGGTTACAAAGATAATCTCACAAAAATGCTCATTTTCTAGTTAGCTCCACCCATTCTCTCACTTACACACAAGAAAGAGGGAAAATTGTTGGGGGTTGTATAAGGGTCTACCTCAGTCAGACCCTTGTTTCGATGTTTCCAACTCCACGGATAGCCAAGATAGCAACAATAGAGAAATATATGATAAAAGAAAGTAGAGAACACAATAAACACTACAAAACAGTGAAGTGCTACTTAACCAAATCATAAAGGAGGGGGGTGAAAATGTTACCGCCTCCACCAAGAGCTCACTATCCAATGATGGAGAAAGAGAGCTTGAACAATCACCACAGCCTCAACTATGGTGAAGGGAGGTTTTGCAAAACCTCAAGCCCCTGTTGCAATGGCTTGTTCCACACTTACTCTACGGAGTTGATGGAGTGTTGTTGTTGTTGCTATGAAGTGCCAAAGTATTGCTTGAACTAATGGAAGTGAAGTGAATGCTTAGAGATTGACAAGAGATATGTATTTAACTATTAAGAAGATGGATTAAATGAGCAAGATAGGCATTTCAAGACCAAAAAAGGGGGGAAGAGCCATTTTTGGGTCGATTGGTCGAAGAGGGACATTATAATTCATTCCCAATAGGAAGTGTAACACCTCTTCCAACTTCAGATGCGGGAATCCGTTAGGGATGTAAGCATGTTGTGTGGACTTCTACACATCATGTGGGCATCCTCAATAGTTATTCTTCTATCGATGAAAAATATGAACACCAAGTGGAATGAAGGCAACTTGCTGATGTGGAATTTCACCTTCATATTTGGTTTTCTAAGGTGAGGAAGTGTAAAAGGGGAATTTTCATAAGGGGTGCAAATTCATGCCTATACACCATTTTTGTTTCCTTTATTGTGATATGGCATCAGATTTGTGTATATTTTAAGATCTTGATTCCCAACGGGTTGTTCAACGGTTATGGTCTTATCATCAATGAGATCTTCAATTAGGTTTTTAAGTTGCATGTTGTTGGTTGTCGTGTGCCCCTTGATTTTATGAAAATCACAAAGGTGTTTTTCATTATACTACAGGGGTTTAACTTGGGGTTCCTAGTATTTCTCAATGATTGGGAGTGTGATAATGTTGGCTTGAATGATTTGTTACATGATAGATTTGATTGGTTCCCCAAGGGGTGTGTATTTTCATTTAGGGGGATATTTGTTCTTTGGGGGTCGTCCCCCTTCAATGTTTAGGTTATTGAAATTGTGAGTGTTGGGTTGTTGTTGTGATGTGTTATTTTGGAGAGTTTTTTGGGTTTTGTTTTCTGGTTTCTGGTAGGTTTGTTATTGCACATTTGTCCTTGGAGCATTGATAACAAATTTAGCATCAACTAAACTATCATTGGTGATTTTCTTATTCTTATCTCATGTGTGAGGCTTGTCTCTATAACTTGTTGATGGTCAATTTTCTTTGTATGTGGGTATTCCCCCTTGCGTTATAAGGGCTCTTTCGATGTTTAGTGCTTTGGGAATCAATTGGTCATAGGTGGTTATTCATTGCATTTTCAAATAAAAGGCCAAGGTCCCTTCAAGGTTTGAGATGATAGTCCCAATTTTTTGTTCTTCTGACATAGCCCATTTTATCTTGTTGGTCTTGGATCACCATCATTGCAAGAAGTCTACAAATGTTTCTCCATTGGCTTGCTTTAGGTTGGATAACTCTTCCAAGCTTACTTCCATGCCCAAGTTGAACGAATATTTTTCAATGAATAAGTCCACAATTTCTTGGAACTTTTGAATACCAGTGGGGAGATGAGAGAACCATTCCATTTTTGGACCAACCAAGCTCTAAGGGAAGTGTTGCATTAAATAAGAATCATCATACTCGGCCTCCATACAATGTGCATGGAATTCCCTAATGTGATCTTCAGGATTTCCAGTTCCTTGGTATTTATCAAACTTCGATATTTCAAAGCCTAGCGGGAATGGAACCATTGTGATGCTTCTATAAAATGGATAGGGGCACAAATTCCCTTGCTTTTTCTTTATCTTTCCTGATTGTATGTCCAATATTTATTTCGGGAGCAATTTAACTTGTGTAGAAAAATTAGTTTGTCAATCAAGTGGTGGGATGAATGTCTTTTGAAATGGTGGTTTGGTTGCTTGGGTAACGGGTGGGATGGTTTGGGTGTTCATGAGAGGTTTTTGAAAGATTTGTTGCATAGCCAACGCTTGTTGATATGCTTGATGTTCTTGTTGTTGTTGTTCTTGTGCTTATTGCGCAGTTTGTTGTTGTTGCATTATCAATGCTTGTTGTTGTGTGTATTACTGCAAGGCTTATTGATAGGCCAAAGCTTATGTGTGTGCTTGTTACACTTGATATTGAGTTTTTTCTTGAACTTTAGCTTGTTGAGAAGCTTGTGCAACTTGTGCGGCTTATGTATCTTGTGCAACTTGTGCAGCTTGTGCAACTTGTGTAGCTTGTGTGGCTTGTGCAACTTGTGTGGCCTATTTCTATTGTAGCAATTCATGTTCTTGTTCTTCGGCAGCTTGTTGTGCTTGTTGGGCGGCTTGTTGTGCAACTTGTTGAAGTTGGAATTGTTGGAGTTCCATTTGGTATGCTTTTTGGGTTGTTTGTAATGTGATGTATTGATTTGATACATTTGGATTAAGTGGTGGGGGATTTGGTGGAATTGTGCAAGATGAGGTGGCAAGATTTTTTTGAGGTGATTATTGTGATGTTTGAGTGATGATGAGGAGTTGGGTGATGGATGGTAGGTTTGGATTAATGGTTGGTATGCTTAGTCCTTGTGAGACTATATTTTGAGATGTTTTGATTATTTTAGTTGGTATTTTCATTGGTTGGATTGGTGCCACCTAGTGTTGTGATATCGGTGGCATAGTCGGAGGATTCAGTATGATGGATTTGTTGATTTGACTTATGTTCAGATTGATTTGATTTGTTTGATTTGGAATTGGTGGGTTGGATGGAAGGATTTTCTCTATCCCTTGATTAGGTGTGGATGATGATGGAAATAGTGGAAATTATGGGAATATTGGTGGTGTGATCCCTTGCAAAAGTGAGGATGATGCATCAAAATTTCCCACTTATGCAAACATATCCACTTGTCCTTGTGATATCATGGGAAGAGAACTTTGTGTATCAAGAGGGTATGTCAATGTTGTGGAAAAAGTGGAGGGGTTTTTTGTATCATGAAAGATGAGTGGTACATATGGATTTTTTTTGTCTTGCGAGATGGTGCTAGTCATACCCAAGATCGTGTTTTCCTCCAAGTTTTGGTTATTGATAAGTGGATTTATTTGAAGAGCTTGGAGTGATGAAATCCCTTTGGTGATCATTGGTTGACTTGGAGCATGGAATGAGGTTATTTGTCTGATGGGTTGGATGAAATTTGGAAATGAAGGCATAAGTTGTGCTTGAGGAACACTTCCAAGAGGTTTTTCCATAATAGTGCTGAAATCAAAATCGAAAGGGAGTTTAGCCCCTTCCTTTACCAATGCCAACATGTATTGTGTGGGATTGAGCCTCATGGCATGTTGACAATCTTGTGTGTTTCAGGATTTTGAATTATTTCAAGTATTTCATCTTGTTTCATCCCTTGGAAATTTTTGGTGACATCCTCCACTTGGAAACCTCCATCTTGAGAATCTTGAGGTAATTAAGAGGGATTAAGTGAAGGGTTGGTTCATTCCTTGGGGTTGAATTTTGATGTAGTTTGGCCCAAATTACTTGAAGTGGATTTTTCTTAGTTTTTCTCTATGATCTTCTTGTGTTGAGATCTTGTTTGGACCATAAAATAAGGATCAACTTTTGGTAATATGAGGTAAACCTCTAACTCCTTGGGTTGATCTAAACTTCAAGTACAAAAAGAAAATCGAGGATATTAAGGACCAAATGATGATGGTGTGGATGATGAGAGGTGAATTATATGGATGTTTGAACTCTTGAGAACCTTGGAGGAATACTAGACTTTAGGATTTTTTGGATTTTGATTTAGATTTGGTTTGATTTGATTTGGATAATGGACTCCTAAATCCCAAGATGCTAGATGTTATCTTGGAGTAGATTTTTCCACAAAGGTGATAATTCGACTAGATATGGGAAGAAGGATTCATCCACACACATCTAGCTAAACAAAGTGATCTTGATTTGATTTGAAGGATTTACCAAAATTCTAGCATGAATAATTTTTCCAATATTCCAAGAGTTGTTTGTGAGATGGGATTTGTTTGATGATGATGATGGATGAGAATGTTTATTTTATCCTAGATGAACCTAAAGAGACTTTGTTTACAAGACCAAGGTTTTGAAGAACATGCTATGCTTCCAAAAGACCAAACTTTGACTTAGATGAGTGGTTCAAATTGAGCATACATATCTAGATTGTTCAAAGGAATGAGTCTATAAAACCTTGTGAACTTCTTTCTTATCTTGGTGTATTGCTTGAGGTTTCACTTCCTAATATACTTCTTGATAACCTTTTGAGTGTGACACCTAAACTTGGATTTTTTGCATAAAGATTTTTAGTTTGGAATCTTGACCTTTTTGGAAATCATAAGAACAAGCACATATGTGGGGTTCAATTTTCTTTTATCTAGATTAAATGGACTCTTTTTACCACATCAACACTTGTCTTGATCAAGTTCAAACTAAATGTCTATGTCTTAACTCTTTTTCATTCCACAAGGTCCATTATGTGAAAATCAAAGGTTCAAGGCCATAGTTTCCTCAAGTTGATTTTGGAGAGCACAAAGTGAGATAAAGGCCCAAATATTTAGAACCCTCTAAGGATAAAATCCCTAGGGACAAGTAGTAATATTTGGAATTTTCAAGGATATTTTCTCTTTCCAAAGGGTTTGAAATTTTGATGACTTGTTGAATGTTTGTTTCAATGTTTGAGATCCAAGCAATGTATTTCAACTAACTCACAGATTGTACAATCCTAGGATAGAAATGGACATAATTTGTTGAGTCCTCACTTGGATTTCTTCAAACACTAGACAAAGCGAACAGTTAGAGATTTGGCGACACTAGCTCCCTCTTTCTCGGCAGACACTTCTCGGGACCACCAAATCTCAAAATCCTTATAATCTGGAGATCAAAAGGATTTTTATGTTTCTACTATTGAATAGTACAGATCTAAAGTAGCTTCATAATGACCATTCTTGCATCAACAAGTATTAAGGATTTTGGTAACTAAACAATTTTGTCTCTTAGTAACAAACCGTGAACACCCAGCCATATGCTCACCCGCTTTGCCACTTAAGGCTCTTACTATCATTCTCATTCCACTTAAGGCATGGTAATAGATGCAATATGGCATATGGTGTTGATGATAGAAATTACTTTCTCATGATTTCCAAACCTTTGATATATCCCACTAATAAATGTGCTTCAAGAAATTTTCCTATGAGTTTCCCGTTGTGGGGTGTGTCTCATAGTAAGCCCTCTCTTAAGGGTAATAAAGCATAAAATACACTTTGAGTGTTTCTCTTGCACCCAAGATCGCACGAAACACAAGGGAAGAGGATATGCACTCAAAAATACATAAAGACAAGAACACACACATTAATCACTTGTTCATTTTAGCCTTCCAAGCAATAGTGAATTCATTTTAAGCACCAAATTTGAGTGTGAGTTTTCCTTGTTCAATTTTAACCCAAAATTAAAATCTAGTAAGTTCCTAATGTTCAATTTTAACCAACTTTGACAAAGCTTGATTTTTTTATAAATTTCAAGCCCAAAATCACTCTAGTTGGTCCCAAAGCAGAAAATAAGATGCAAAAATGGAAAGCCTAATCTATTACAATGAGCATTAAAAAATTATTTTAGGTTTCGAACTCAGTAATAATCCATTTCCTACAAAGGCAATGTTGTTCCACAAAGGTGACATTCTACGACTATCAAATGCAACGCTAAAAAATTAAAAACAGTGCTCTGGTAAAAGCCAAAGTGGCACTCTACAGAAGGCAAAGCACGCAAATGTGGCACTACAGCAAAAGTGACTCTCTATCAGCAGAATTTTAGACAGAAGATAGAAAGTTTCAAAGGCGACAATGAAATAAATATGGTGAAATAGAGGTGAGAAAGTACAACATGACATAGCAACGGTGACATTTTAGAGAAAAGGAAATGCTCTGCATGCTCACAAATGCACAAAGGCGGAGTCATGTTCCTATGTCTGTAAAAAATGGAAAAATCAAGCAAAAAAACCACAAATTAAGATGTCAGTCCTCCTTCTAGCGCCAAAATATGAGTGTCAAACCTACAATTAACTAACAAGAAACAAAAAACAAGTGTCAATAATGTTATAAAACCAAATAAAACACTCCCTATGAGATTCTTGATCAAGAAAGACAAGAAAACGTGAAGAAACATGAAATGAACCAAACAAAGCATGTAATCTATTCTAACTTAAGCAAAACTCCATCCCATAGGGAGAGTGGTGCTCCTTTGATGTGAAAAGGAAGCCCTTTCCCAATCCCTTTGATAAGCTTTGATGTTGAATGTGATTCTAAGTATGAAAATGATGCTCAATAGTGAATCATGCTCAAAATAGATTTTAATGGTGGAATGCTAAGTATGAAAATGACTATAATGATGATGCTTAAAATTGTGGATTCATATTGTGAAGAGAATGCTTCTATTTATAGAACTCAAGGGTTGAAGAATGATAGGATTTGATGAATGTGGGTAAAATGGGAGCCAATGAGAATGTTCCAAGTGTCACAATTTCCATTGGAGGAAGGTGGAGGACATTTTGGAAAATGTGTTGAGGAATGGGGGATGTAAGAGAAATAAATAAGAATGGTTGAGGATTTGAAAGGTTGTAAAGATATTTTATTGAATGTGGTTGGAGAAATAAGAGGATTTGAAAGGATGTAAGAGAATTTATTGCAAAACCTTTGGAGGGAAATTGAATGAGAGGTGTTTGAGAGGAATATTCCTCAAAATATACCTTTGTGAGGATAAAAAGAGGAATTAGATAATTAAAAAATAATAATTTCATGTGCAACCTAGTTAATTGACCATGAATTGATTTAATGCTTGAGTTAAAAGTTGGAAGATTTTTTAATGATGATTAGAAAGTGATTTAGGATTAATTAATTCAAAATTAATTAATTGAGATGGATTAGGGGATTGTGAGATTTGATTTGATTTATTTAAACAAATGAGAAGACTTTGGAGGATTTAATTAAATGATTTTATTTAATTAAATGTGATGAAAATTAGTTAGAAGAAGGGTGAATTAATCAATAAATTTAATTATTTGATTAATAGCTAAAATTGTTGAATTTAATTAAATAATGTTGATTATTCAATTAATTGGTTAATTTGAAGTGATTTTAGAAGAAATGGTGTTAATTTTTTAGAATCAAATGCATAGTATCGATCGAGACTTTTTATATGTCTACAGTTTGTTTTCTGGATGTTTTTTATTTTTGATACTTTTTTAGTGTGATGAGATGAATAGGGATCTGATCCACTACTAGTTTCATAAGTTGCCCCTAGTTTTGGCCAAGATTATGTTCATTAGGGTAGATGGATGGGGATGGTATAATAGGGTTCAATACTTGATCATTTATCAAGCCATGGTTGGATACACATTTTATTATGGGATTGCTGGGTTGGATTCTTTAGATAGTATTGATAGATAGAGATGTAGGTCTTATTCAAACATAGCACCCATTTACCAAGTTTTCAATACAATACCTATCCTAGAAGTGCTAAAAAGTGGTTTTCACTTAGAGGACATTTTATTTCCCTTTACTATTTTGATCAATAAGGAGAGGAGGTAGTGGTTTCTCCTATCCTTCTTTGTAAATCCATGAGGATAGGTCTTCTTCACACACTTCCTAGTCTTGCATCTCTCCCCGCTTGGTGAAAATGGTTGGTTTGACTATTATTGTAATAGCTTGAACATGTATGGTCTCTTTTGATCCTCCATAAGTTTTTGGTGTTGGAAAAAGAATTTTGATGCAAAAGGATTGGTTTAAGTGATATTCTCTATATCCCTTGTCAAGCACTTGGATCTTGAGATCATATTTTGGTTGCTCATTTGATGACGGTGCAATGAAGGATGAAGGTAGTGAGGATGGGTCAACATATGAAAAGGAGTGGAAAGATATATCATTGTTGGGTATTTGAAGAATGTTTTTGTACTCCTCCAATTTGGTGCAGTAATGAAAAATTTCAGGTTTGGCATATATGGTAACTTCCTTATCATTATAAGGAAATTTCAAGCATTGATAGAATATTGAAGGGAATACTTTTAAGGCATGGATCCATGGTCATCCCAATAGAAGGTTGTATGGTAGCTCAAGATCCAGTACTTGACATGTCTTTTCTACTGTTGGTCCTATTTGAACGGTAATTATGATTGTTCCTTCTAAATTTATTTCCATATCATCATAAGCTCGGATGGTGATACTTTTATTTTTATTTATTATGTCATTAGAATATCCCAGTTGTCTCACTAAATTTAGGGTACAAATGTTTAAACCTACACCATTATCTATCAGTACTCTCTTGAATTTGTGTTTATGGACACAAACTTCTAGGTAGAGAGATTGATTTTGGAAAGATTTTTGTGGAAGGTCTTTCTCAAAAAAGACTAAGTGATGGGTGGAGGTGATGTTTCCAACCATTAATTGAAACTAATTAGCATTAAGTTTGTTAGGAACTGATGTTTCAACAAGAGCTTTTTCTAAGATTTCTTTATGTGTTGGGGATAATTTCAAAAGCTCAAGGATGGATATTAAGGTAGGATTTTTCTTTAGTTGTTCCACAATACTGTAGTAATTAGATGGATTTCTTGTGGCTTTTTCTTGGGGTGGTGCTCCTTGGATTGTAACTCTCCTCCTCCATGTAGTTACATTACAGTCGGGATCTCCACCTAGTATGGTTACAACATGGATGGTATGATCATCATGAAAGATATTTCCTATGATTTCATCATAGGCAAAGTTGGCCTTATGATAATCTTGACATTTTCCCTTTTCATTTCCCTTAGAATGGTTTTGGATTGGATCCTTGTATATTTTTAAGTCTTTATTTCTAGGACGAGGTTCTATGTCGACCTCTACTTTTTTATTAAGTATTGTACAAATTTTTTGACCCTCATGAAATTGTTGGTGGTATGTCCCTTGATCTTGTGAAATTCACATTTATCGTTCTCATTATACCAAGGAGGTTTGAAATTTGGCTCCTCATAAATTTTTCTATCGTTAATCTTGATCAGGTTTGTTTGGACCAATTTACACATGATCACCTCAAGGGGTTCTCCCAATGGAGTGTATTTCCTTCTAGGTTGGTCATATTTTCTTGGTGGCCTCCTTTCATTATCATGTCCTTGATTTTTTTGTTGGTTATTGGGTTGGTTGTTCTAAGGATAATTGATTTGATTGTTTGGTGCATTCTTTGGTGCATATATTTTTTGTGTAGTTTGAACCATACTTTGCGTTCCATTGGAAGGTTGTCAATTTCTTACAACCTTAGCATCAATCACTCTATCATTGGTTACATTTTTTTTCTTTTCCCATATCTTTGATTTTTAATTTGAACTAGAAGGTTGATTTTTAGGGTTGTAGAGTTTAATTACTCCCCTTGCAATGAGAGCTCTTTCGATTAGAAAACCCTTTTCAATAGTCTCCTCAAAGTCATTAGGACATAATACAGTGAGTTGATAGTTGATGTTTGTGTGTACATTTGAGATAAAGATGTCTACAAGTTGTTTTTCTAGAACAATCCATTTACATTTGCTCGCTTTGTGTCTCTAGTTTTTGTAGATACAAAGAAAATGATTTTCCTTGACTTTGTTTGATTTTGTAGAGATTAGTGATCATTATATCCTATTCTATGTTGTATGAGAAATGGTTGACAAATTTATCCAACAACACTAGGGGAGTGAGAAAATAATCCTTGACTTGTTGGAAATCCTAGTCGCATTTGTCATCCCCTTTGAATGTTGTATCCTTGTGTAGTAGATGGGTGAATGGATGACACTTGTTTGCTAATGATGTGATGAACCTTCTAATGGATTGTAGCTTACCTTGTAGACTTCACAACTGCTTCAATATTTTTGGAGGAGGTATTTCTAATATAGCTTTTACTTTGGTTAGATCTACCTCGATGCCTCTTCTTGATACAATGTAACCAAATAGTTTTCTAGATGTCACATCAAATACATACTTCTTTGGGTTGAGATTCAAGTTTTATTCATCTAGCCTATCAAATACCTTGGCTAGGTTAGCTAGATGATCTTTCCTTTTGATTTATTTTACTAATATGTCATCCACATAATCCTCCATAGTGATATGGGAAATGGTGGTCATTTCTTGTTGGTAGGTTTCCCCTGCATTCTTCAACTTGAATGGCATGACGTTCTAGCAAAAGGTTCCCCATGCATAAATGAAAGTTTTTTTATGTTGGTCTTTGAGGGAAATATTTATTTGATTATATCTAGAGAATCTATCCATTAGTGACATCATTTTGTGCCCCACAGTTAGGTCTACAATCATGTCAATGCTAGGTAGAGGGAATTCATCCTTTGGGAATTCCTTTTTGAGATCCCTGAAGTTTGTGCAGATCCTTATGCCCCCAGTGGATTTCAACACTGGTACAAGGTTAGATACCCACTCAGCATATTCAATGGGTCTAATCAAGCCCACATCTAGAAGCTTTTGAAGCTCTACTTTGACTAAGGGTGCAATTTTTGGATGCATCTTGTGTAGCTTTTGTTTGATGGATTTAGCTCCAAGGAACATTGGCAGGTGATGTATTACTAAGGCTGGATCTAGCCCTGGCATGTTTGCATATGTCCATGCAAAGTTCAATTTCGCATCATTCATTAATGAGTACAAAATCAACTTTGCATGGACATATGCAAACATGTCAGAGTTGGATATAGCCTTAAGTACACCACCTAGTAGTTTTCCCTAGAGCTAATCCCACCAAACAAAAGCTACACAAAATTCATCCACAAATTGCACTCTTGGACAAAGTAGAGCTTCAAAAACTTCTAGACATGGGCTTCATTAGACCCATCGACTATCCTGAGTGGGTATCTAACCTTATACTAGTGTTGAAACCCACTAGGGGTATAAGGATCTACACATAATTTAGGGATATCAACATGTCATGCTCAAAGGATGACTTCCCTCTACCCAGCATCAACATGATTGTAGACCTAACTGCGGGGCATGAAATTTTGTCACTAATGGATGACTTCTCTAGATATAATCAAATAAAGATTTCCCCAAAAGACCAACATAAAATAGCTTTCACTTGTGCATGGGGAACCTTTTACTGGAACATCATGCCATTTAGGTTGAAGAATGCAGGGGAAACCTACCAATGAGAAATGACCACCATTTTCCATGATATGTTGCATGTCACTATGGAGGATTATGTGGATGAAATATTAGCAAAATCAATCAAAAGGAAAGGTCATCTATCTAACCTAGCCAAGGTATTTGATAGACTAGAGGAATACAACCTACGTCTCAACCCAAAGAAGTGTGTATTCGGTGTGACATCTGGAAAACTATTGGGTTACATTGTATTAAGAAGAGGCATTGAGGTAGATCCCACCAAAGTAAAAGCTATATTAGAAATTCCTCTTCCAAAATTATTGAAGCGGTTGCAAAGTCTATAAGGTAAGCTACAATCCATCAAAAGGTTCATCGCACAGTTAGCAAACAAGTGTCATTCATTCACCCATCTGCTACAAAAGGATATAACATTAAAATGGGATGAAAGATGCGACTAGGCTTTCGAATAGGTCAAGGATTATTTTCTCACTCCCCTAGTGTTGATTTCACCAAACTAGGACAAGTAGAGAGTAGTATACTATATCATTTGAACCTTGATGGTCTATGAATTGAACTATACACCCATAGAAAGAGCATACCTATCTATAGTCTTTGTGGCACAAAAGCTTAGGCACTATATATTAAATAGGCAAGTAAAGTTGATATCAAAGTTGGATCCCTCAAAGTATCTATTGGCAAAGGCAGCTCTAACAAGGAGGATTGCTAAGTGGGTAATGATACTTAGTGAATTTGATATAGAGTACATTGACAGAAAATCCATAAAAGGACAAGTAATATAAAATCAACTAACGGATGCACCAATGGAAGATCATCAACCTCTAGTATCACAATTTCTAGATGAAAGCATACTCCTAACCGATAAGTAAAGTCATTGGACCTTGTACTTTAATGGGTCCCACACTTAACACAGCTCAAGGGCTAGTGTCCTATTTCTCACACTATAAGGAGATAACATACCCAAAGCTTACAAGATGGCCTTTCCATGTACTAATAAAAAATTTGAATATGAAGCACTCATCACTAGATTGAAGATGGTTGTAGAATGGAAGATAAAGTAGTTATAGGTCTACAGAGACTCCCAACTCATAAGAATGTAGGTAAATTATGAATATCAGATGAAGGATGAAAATATTATTCTATACAAAAGAATGGTGGACAGTCTCAAGCAGTACTTTGTCATCATCACCTTTGAACAAGTACCTAGAATCAACAACAAAGCAACTGATGCTATGGAAAAAATAGGCTCACTCCTTGACATTCCCCAAAACATTCCCAAATATGTATTCCTCGTGGAGCAACTACTTATACCAGCATTTGATATTTTGTAATTAGAACTTGTTTATGAGGTTGTTGGTCCTATTTCACCTTAGTACCAAGACACGTTTTCCTATATCCAGCATGGGATCATACCTTTTGAATTAATGACAAACCAAAAGAAAACCTTTTTCCATAGAACATCCCAATTCACCATCTTAGGAGATACCCTATACAGATGAAGTCTAGATGGTACATTACTTTGATGTCTCAATGTGGATGAAGTGCAAATCGCTTTACAAGAAGTGCATGAAGGTGTTTGTGGGTCTCACTCTAGTGGACCTAATCTAGTACAAAAATTTTTGATAATAAGGTATTATTGACCCTCAATGGAGCAAGAATTCATTCATTATTCAAGAAAGTGTCTCCAATGTCAATAGCATAGTGATCTTTTTCATGCACTAGCATAAGAACTATGACCTATAACTACACCATGGCCTTTCTCGTAGTGGGGACTTGACTTGGTAGGGAAGATATCTCCTACTTCATCCAATGGGAATAAATTTATTATAACTCCAACTGAGTACTTTACAAAGTGGATAGAATCCATTCCATTAACCTACATCATAATGAAATAGATATCCAAGTTCATCTTGAATTATTTGATCTGTCGATATGGAATCTATAAACTATCATAATGGATACTAGAACTCCATTCAAGAATCAAGATGTCTATGAGATTTGTTAAAATTTCTCTATCCAACATCGATTCTTGACCCCATACTATTCCCAAGGAAATAGTCAGGTTGAAGCATCCAATAAAACCATTCTAATTTTTTTGAAAAAGACTATTAATGATGCTGGCTATAATTGACATTTGTAGCTAAACCCGGCCTTATGGGCTTACCAAACAAACATTCACACACCTTTGGGTTCCACACCTTTTGACTTGGTCTACAAATCTGAAGTGATCCTACCTATTGAATTCGAGATCCCATCACTGCGAGTATCCCTAAAAGGCATGGTCACCAATGAGGAATATCGATTGTCCAGACTTAATGATCTAGAGCTTCGAGATGAAAGATGTTTGAGCACATTAAACCATCACCAAGTTTATCAAAATTGGCTCAAGAAAATATACAACAAAAAGATCAAAAATATAAGCTTTCAATTTGGTGACTTAGTACTTAAAGAAAATTAGAAGATCCAACTAAATCAGGATGGGAAGGGAAAATTTGAACCAAACTGGTTAAGTCCTTTCATCATAACAACAAGCTATGTATTTTGAGCTTATCAGTTGGCTACTCCTAAAGGAGAGCCTATAGCCAAACCTCTGAATAGCAGCCATCTCAAAAGGTTTTATACTTAAGAACATTAGAATATCCTAGCAAAAAAAGCTAAAAAAATCAAAAAATCAAGAAAATAGTCAAGAAAAAATCATCCTCCAGTGAAAACCACTATGATGGCACTTTGGAAAAGTACCATGTGATGAGGTATAAATAACATCATAATTATAATAAGCCAAAATCCCCATTTTTGTTCTTACCAATCACTTCATCCCTTCCAATTGTTTATTTTTAGGATTAATAATTGCTTACTTTTTGTAAGATGTATAAATCGTTATTTCCTAAATCGATTGAAATAAGACAACTAGCGCTAAAATAATGGTATATTTTTTAGTATTGTACAGGACATTATGCATGACCTAGTAGACTTAAAAATAACTTCAAAGAAGTTGAAGATAAAGCATCAGAAGTCTAGGTATCAAAATTTTAAGAGTGCATAGTGGAACAAATCTTTTTAATATTTTTTGTTTTTGTTTAAAAACTTTATGGCTCATTCTGAGTCTTTAATATGTTTTATTTTATGGACCTCAGTCCATTGGCTAGTTGGATTATGTTAAAACATTTTTTCAATGGTGACCTTTCACCATCTGAAATATAGGATTTTGGAGCAAGTTTAGTATATATGTTACTGCAAAAAAAAATGATACAGTGATACTATTATAATGCTACGATGAGCATTCTTCGGCTATGTGTATTACACTTTTATATGAATAAATAAATACTACAATCCTATTTTGAGTAAATCATTATGAATGATATAAATATTATGGATGGAGTAATTTTGAAGATGCAAAAGTACATGTGATCTAAGTTAAGCATGGGAATACCCAAGAGCTAGCCACTCGAGGGAATCATAGAATAGATAGATAAGTATTTTCATTTTCAATTATGTTATTGTTATTTTGTAAATGATAAATATGGATGAATTTTATTTGTATGTGTTGATCTATGTTAATTAATCCTACAGGTTTTAGTTCAAGTTAGAATCTTTAGTTCTATTTATTTGAATTTCGGAGCACTCACTCTAGTCAGTTATAGGTTGTTAAGTTTACTTTATGTCAACAGTTAGTTGTTAGTTGTTAGTTATTTCCATTTGAATTTTACAATTTTACTACAATCATTCCCTTTTCTAGTTTAGTCATCTTATGCTTTCTAGTTTAGTCATCTTATGCTTTCTGGTTTATTTATCTTAATCTTATTCTTTCTAGCTTAAAAAAAATTTACGCTTTCTAGTTTAATGGCCTTTTAGTTTAAAACATTCAAAAAATCTAAGAGAGTTAGCCAAGATGTCCCCTATTGCATACAACCTTCGAACACTTCTCGGTCGATATATTCGATACATTTTCAATTAAAGTGATAGGACTTCCCGATAGCTTGTCACTTTTTGGTGCCATTGTCGAGGACATTCCTTTTCTACTGTTAGTAGGAGATAGCTTGAATACCTCTTTTAGAAAGAAAAAAAGAAAAAAAAAGATAGTTTTCAGCCTTCTTTTTCTGCATGGTTAGGAAACGAGGCCCACACAAAAGTTTCATACCAAAAAATCCCCAAAGACGTTCCAACCACAAGAAAGGAGGAAGAAGTCTCAACTGAAGAGCTTATCAAAGAATTGATCGAACAGGATCAACCTGAGACCTCCCAATATACCCCATAAATACACCTGATAGAACAAGCATTTGTAGAGGAGAGCATTCTTTTGCATACCCCTAAACTTCAACCATTAGAGAAATTTTTTGAAGAGGAATGCATTCCTTTTGACATCATGGGTGTCCGGAGGAATGGAACTAAACTAGCTAGGGAGTGCGAACATTTACCTATCCTATTACTCTCGATCAAAATGACGATACATGTATGAAAAAATTTCAACAGCCTTCTTGCCAACCTTCAGAGGTTTATCCTTCGAAGACCCTAACTAGTTTCTATTTGAGTTTAAAGTCATGTGTCAGACTTATGACTACAAGAATGATAACTAGAAATTGAAACTCTTCCCCTCCACCTTAAAAGATGCAGCAATGCACTGGTTCATGGGATTAGCTTCAGGGTCGATAACCTCTTGGGATGATATGGAGTCTGCCTTTCTAGACATATACTAGAGTTATTGTAGAGTCGGCAATAGTAAAGAAGATCTATTCAAACTAAGAAAAAATGAAGATGAAAGTTTAGAAGATTGCCTGGATAGGTTCATCTTCTTATCAAAAAAATGTGGCAAAGAAGCCATAAGTTTGGAGAATATGAAGACCATATTTCTCAAAGGACTATATGAAGATGCTAGGAGAAGTCTAAATTTAATGGGAAAAGGATATGTGTCCCAACTTGGACTCGATGATATCACTAAGTTATGTCAGAACTTCTCTTGTACTCAAGGAGGTATTCATAGAACTACACTTTTTATAGGATCTAATTAAATAGGTAAACTACGTGAGGAGATAGAAAATCTCAAGTGACATTCTTATTCAATTAAACACCATGTTGGATGGAATACATGCCAAAACACATAATCTTGAGACCTTATCCATCTATTGTCCTAGGTCTTGAAACAAATATCTCTTAAGAGAATGTCCTTTGGACAAAACTAACGTTTTCCAAGTCTGTGAGAAGATTTGTGCCACTGATCAATGTGACATCTTAAATGCAATCGAGAATTCCAAGAAAAGGACATCTCAAGTTGAGGAGGAGGTCAACTTTGTAAATCAATGACTGGGAGGGAATTTCTCTTACAATCAAAATCCAAATCCTACCTAGCGACCTCCAAGCAATTGGAGAAATAATCAATGGGTAGCACCTTGGCCTCAAGCACCACCTAACTAGGGAGATTATCCTTGGGGATTACCTGAGTGGGAAAATGAGTCCTAGGGAAACCCTCAATAGTAGAACCAGACTCAACAATAATGGTATCCTCCATAAAATCTTGTGCCTCAATGGAATCAACCTCAAAATTAGTTTTATACCAGGCCAAGAAGGATTCCTAATCCACAGTATAATCTTTTACCCTCTCCTTAGAACCCTCAAAACAATGAACAGGTTAACCAACCACAACTTCCAACACAACCTATCCCTAATCCAAAGAATAATCACCAAAATACCCCAGTGTATTCTATGAAACGGGATAATGTGACTAGACTGAATGCTATACATTGTGGAAACCTACAGTTAAGGTTAGGAAAAACACTCCACTTGCCTACCATAGTTGAGATCCTAGACGAGTTGATTAAAGAATCTACTGAAATGACCAAGACATCTTCAACACCTTTAGAGAAAAAAACTCAATGAGTAATCAAGACAAGACCCTTTTGCAATCCTCATCTGGAACTTCTGAGTTACCTCAAGAGGAAGGTTGTCAACATCCAACTAATCTTTTAAAGGACTCCACCTTGAAAGAGAAAACTCAAGCACCTTTTCCATATCATCTTATACCTACCACCTTGAATAACTCTGCAAAAATGACTATCCACCGAAACTGCATTGATACAAGAGATTAAACAACTTCAAATTGAGGTTCCTTTATCAAAAGAAATTAAAGAGATTCCTTAACTAAACCAATTGATCAAACAATTTTTCATCAAAACACCGGGAAGGAAACCAAAATGGATTAATATTGTTCACATAAATGGTTACCTAGCTGACTTTTTGGGTAGAAAAACCACAGCTCTAAAATATGATGCCCTAGGCAGTCCACTTATAATAGTGACAATTAATGAGGTAGCACTACCTAATGCACTTGTGGACCTAGGAGCAGCCATTAACGTAATGATAGTTGATGTGATGGAAAAATTGGAACTCGTTGATTTATGTCCCACAACTACAGTGTTGCAAATGGCAAATCAATCCATCACTATTCCCAAGGTGTCTTAGAAAATGTTCTTGTTAAGGTTGACAGTTGGTAATATCTAGTAGACTTCCAAGTAATCCAGTCTCTCACACCCAAGGATAGTTATTCGATAATCCTAGGAAGACTGTGGCTAGCTATAGTTGCAGCCAAGATTGACTATAGAGAGGGGGGAATGACCATTTCACATGGTCCCAATCGCAAAAATTTATTCATGTATCCTCCTACTAAACCTGTTGAACATAACAAAGTTTGGGTTGATGAACTAGATGGTCCCAATGAACAAGAGAATCTAGCATCACTTGCTATGGTGGTCATTAAACAACATGGTGAGGAGTTAGATGATGAATTGGAAAAAATATGGAAAATCTTACCATGGACTCGGGTGATGAAGAAATGTTAGACGTAGATGAGATTCTAGGAGACCTAATCAACGTTGATCACACTGAATTTGATTACACCAGCTTCATGGGATTACCTCATCCTCTGGCTAATATCATTCCAAAAATGGATCACTTCTTCAAAGATATTTCCAGACTCCATAGAACCATACCACATAGTTTTCCTCTCAACAATATGACTAGATAAGTTTATACTATCACCTCCAACCATCCAAGGGTCAAAACCATCATGTTATTACCAAGAAAAATTTGAATATCAACAATTGGTTGACAGATTTAGAAGAGCATAAGTTTTTTGATGTTTTGGTGAATAGATCTAAAGCTTTTTCTTGGGATTATACAAACATGAGAGGAATACACCCAAGTGTTTGTACCCATCACATTTATATTGAGGATGTTATACATGTTCATCAACCACAGTGAAGACTCAATCCTGCTTTGAAAGACATTGTTAAAACTGAAATTGAGAAACTCCTGCAAGTAGGATTTATCTATCCCATTTCTGAAAACAAATGGGGTTCACCTCTGGTGGTGGTTCCAAAGAAAATTGGGAAGTGGAGAGTGTGTGTCAATTATAAGGAACTCAACAAGTCTGCCCATAGAGATTACTTCCCTCTACCTTTCATAGACCAAGTCTTGGACAATTTAGCTGGAAGGAAATATTTCTCATCCCTGGATAGGTTTAGTAAATATAACCAAATACAAGTTACAGCTAAAGACCAAGACAAGATAACTTGTACTTTCCCTTGGGGAATGTTTGCATATCATGTCCTTCCCTTTGGGCTATGCAACACTCCTGCAACATTTTAGAGAGTTATCCTTGCAATATTCATTGAATTAGTGAACGACTATGTGGAAGTCTATATGGATGACTTCACTATGTATGGGTCAACTTTTGATGAAGGCCTACAAAATTTGGACAAAGTATTGAAGCAATGTATTGGGAGACCCATTTCAGCTAAAGGGATAAAGGTGGATCCTAATAATGGTCACAAAAAATTCCTAATAATGGTGGGACAAGGAATAGTATTGGGAAACCACATTTCACTAAAGGGATAAAAGTGGATCCTAAGAAAATCGAGGTAATACAACAACTTGAGACTCCAAAAAACCATACTGACATTAGAAGTTTCTTAGGAAATGTTGGATACTACCAAAGATTCATAGAAAATTTCAGCCAAGATTGCAGCCCCTATGTTTTCCCTCCTCCAAAAGAATGTAGATTTTGTCTGGACAGTAGAGTATCAATCATCATTTGAGATCATTAAGGAGAAATTCATCTCTGCTCCTATCCTACGTGGACCTAATTGGAACCTTCCATTCTATATTTATGCAAATGCTTCTAATGATTCTATTGGAGCGGTATTAGATTAGGAAGATGAGAATGGGGGAAAGTATGTTATCTATTTCATTAGTAAGAATTTGACTCCCACTAAATGAAATTACACCACCATGGAGAAAGAATTTTTAGCTATAGTCCATGCAATCAAGAAATTTTGACATTATATTATAGGGTACAAAGTAACTATGTTCACAAACCATTTAGCCATCAATTACTTAATGAACAAACCCGTAGTGAATGGAAGGATAATCAAGTGGTTATTTCTTTTACAAGAATTCAATGTTACCATTATTGGCAAACCAGGAAAGTTTAATGTAGGTGCAGATTTCTTATCTTAGATCAGACAAGATAATGGAAATTGTGCTCCTGTGCAAGATGAATTCCTAGATGAAAATTTGTTTTCCATCTCCATTAAAACCCCTTGGCTTGCTGATATTGCCAATTATTTGGCCACTTCAGGGCTTCCACCATATTTTACATCAAAACAAAAGAAACACCTCATTCGAGAAAGTTCTTTGTTCAAATGGATTAATGAAATATTATTTTGATGTGGTCTTGATATGCTTTTACGACATTATGTAAGAGAAAATGAAACATATAGCATTCTTAGAGCTTGGCATGATGACCCTTCTATAGGCCATTATTCTGCCAAGAGGATGTCTCATAAGATTTCGGGTGTAGGGTATTACTGGTCCTCTATGCATAAAGATGTAAAAAAATATGTTTACCCTTCTGATGAATGCCAAAGAGTAGGGAGACCCACTACATCCAATGAAATTCCTCTCCAACCGTAGGTAGTCCTTGAACCATTTGAAAAATGGGGATTGGATTTTATCAGTCCTATAGACCCTCTTCACAAGGGAAAGAGTAAATTTTGGTATGTACCGACTACTTGACCAAGTGGGCAGAAGTTTAAGCTCTAAGAGTTGCTAGGGAAGAACAAGTAGTTGAGTTCCTATATAACAAGATTTTTTTAGATTTGGAGCCCCTAGAATAATTTTCACGGATCAAGGACCCTAGTTTATGTCTAAATTTCTGCTAGCCTTCACTAATCATTTCTAGGTAAGCCATAAGAAGTCATCACCCTAACACCCAAAAGCATATGGTCAAGTAGAAGTCACTCACAGGGAGCTAGAGAACATTCTAACAAAAATAGTATTATCAAAGAGGAAAGATTGGCCCAGGAAACTACCTGAAGTTGTTTGGGCTTATAATACAACTTGGAAATTAACCACTAGTTTCAGTTCGTAGGAGTTAGTTTTTTGAGAGAAACCTCTTCTACCCATTGAATTTGAATTGTAGACCTTGAGAACAGTAATGGAGTTAGGCTTAGATCTTAAATAAGCCTAGGTTGAATGAGTCTTACAACTTACTAAATTAGACAAACTTCATTTAGATGTTGTCCACTAGACTAGATTAGTGCAAAAACTTGGAAGACTTGGCATGATAAAC